>CALNHX010011702.1:0-30228 GCA_940337035.1 Agriotes lineatus
GCTGGAACATTAAATACTACTGTCTCATTTTCCTGTTCGTGTGGAGCCCAGTATTCGATGAACATAAAAGGTGGCACAGATAATTGCACAGCTACTACGCATGCATTTGTGCATTCCTATACAAAAACATTATTAAGTGGTAACCCATCTATTGCTTCTCGAAGATCTTCTCATCAGGTATATACATTCTGCTGATTAACATAAATTTTTTTAAAGAATCTTGTAGGATTTATCAGAGAAGGGATTTCCAGCTCCATCCGAATATATCGATACAGTGACAGTATCTACAATATTTTCGACAGGAAATGTTTTTGAATCCCTCACGAATGCCAATGAAACTTCCTTTCCATTATTTCCTGACGACCGCGATGAAACAGAATATGCTAAACATATGCGATCCACTATTACAGCAATGGAAATGTGGCTTTGTTATCAAGGTTTTTATGGAAAGAATTATTACAAAATACCTGAAGAAATTTCTCTTCCTCCTGAAAGAGTTGTTATTCCTACAGAGGTAAAAGGCAAGGGTAAGCCCGATAAGAAGAAAGAAAAACAAGCCACAGCATTAACTCCATTGAAATTTGTGGAATTACTAACGAACCTAATTGGACCTCAAGTTAATGAATATATCCACACCAGGTAAGTAATTTTTACAATATTATATTAAATATTATCTTTGCTAATCTTAGAGAATTACCGGAAGACAATTTAGAAAGAGTAAACTATTTCTACAACTCGTACAGTATGGCCAAGGAGCTTATTGTAAACCAAGGAGGGGTGCTTCCTCACGTTTTTCCAGAAAATCTTTTAGTTTACGATGACTATGTTAGCTTTCTAAAAAACATTTATCCACATCGACCAGATTTTGCTGGTGCAATTGCACCTGAACCTCTCGAAAGAAGTAAATTTTACCTCCTAAGTAAACAAAGTTGGTTGGATATTCTTCTCCAGACTTACAAAGTTTTCGTATTAGTTCGTGTACAATACCCAATTGATTTTTGGGATAGATCTAACCGTAGCGAAAGTCTGCAAAAGCAAAGGAATTCTCCTAGCTCACCTGCAAATTCGAGCATAACAACAGGACCGTCTATTATATATTCAAATTTGTCTCTCGTCAGAAGAGAAGCTTCTTCGAAAATGGTTGCAGGAAGCAATACTCTGGAGAAGTGGAATTCTCCACGTCATAGTAAAAATATAAGTAGCCAAGAAAGCGGCTTAAGCTTTACAGTAGCCGAAGATAAAGCTTTCTGGACATTTATTTCGAAAACAAAACCACGTAACGGTAATATTTTCAATGATTCTGAAAATATTCTATTATATTGGCTAGAATACCACTTTAATAATCAAAGTAAAGAGTTATGGAACGAAAATACTTTACAACATTCTGAAACTACACCTGTAACAAGAAGTATAAAATTTTTCGACCTAGATCTTAGTGATGGGTTGGTACTAATTGCAGTTACTTCCGCTTACTGTCCTTATCTAAGACATTATATATGTGATATCTATACAAATCCCACGTGTATAGAGCAGGCGTTTCATAATGCTTCAAAATTATTACAAGCTTGGAAAATGATCAATCTAAGTTTTCACTTAACTCCAAAACATATTACCAACCCGAATCCTGTCCTAATGCTTACATTGGTAAACTATCTATACGAGGTTCTCCCTAATTTTTATCCACACAAAAAAATTCACTTAAAAGCTAACTTAAGCACAGTCGCTACAACAGACATATGTATAGAAAACCTGAGTAATTCTATAATAGTTTATAAAATTATATTCTTTGGAAATGAAAAGGGACTATTCAGTATATCCGAAAACCCTGTCTCTTTATCACCGCACACATCAAGAAATATAAGAGTTGAGTTTAATGGAAAAAAGATATGTCGAGAATATGTTACTATGTTAGTAAATGGAGAATCCCCAGGACAGCCTTATGCTAAAAGCATATCTGTTTCCTTAATTGGAGAATCTATACCATCGCACTGCACCACCACCATAACAATACCTTCCCCTTTATACCAAACGCTTGATTTAGATTTAGTGGTTCAATCACCTTACCCTGTTCAAGCTTCTTACGACATCAACTTTAGCCTTGTTGAGCCCGATACTTTTAAATTCAACCAAATAATTCCTTGGGGGCTAGCTAAAAGAAACAAAATTCCAAAACGAGTCATCACTACTAACACACATTTAGACGTAGATGAACATGGTGTGGGAATATTTAACATCAGTGTCGGTTGTGTAACTACCAACGAGAAATCAGTCTGGGTGATCTTCACACATGTGGAAGTAGGAGACTTTACTATAAAAATCACTTCGGTTCCACAAATTAAAAATATAGAGTATAAAACCATTACTGTATCGTTACCAAAAAATTTCTCTAAAATTCGATGCCACTGCAAAGCAGAAGACAACCTAACAGTGAACAAGCGGTGTCCGAGAACCATTTCTATAAATGTACCCTGTCGAAACAACCTTCTTTGGGATGCAGTTACAGAGCTAATGATGAAAACTGTGAATGTAGAAGATCTTCCTTTTTGGACAAAATATTTAGGTAAGATAACATTTACTAAACTTTCAGTCAAGTACAGAGTATCTAACGAAACAAAAATAAGTGTATCTATACGTTATGTTAATTACATGCTACCGAGCATATAAATTCCTTGACTGGGAGCTGTTTATATAACAAAGGTAAAACATTAAAAAAAGCGCGAAATTTAAAAAGCTTGGGATGTTTGTAAACATTATTCAACATTTTTTACAGCAGATTTATGACATCAAACAGTGTGGATATCTTAACTAAATCAATACAGCCATTCAAAATCGAATTTCATACTTTTTTCCTCATACTTCCCGCAAATAAGCAGGAATTGAATTATATTAACAGTGAAATTTGTATATTTTATTATAGTTTTATCTACTAACCCGCCTTTCTGTCACAATTTTATATTTGTTTGTTCTTATATGATTACTTTCTTATTTGAATTTTTTGGTGTAATTTCTAAGAAAGATGCAGCTCTTACTATTTTGTTAGTATTCTTTCGTATTCGGCTCTTTTATTGTACGATCACGTCGGGTAGATACATAACTAGGTGGCTATGCTTCTCTAATCATTTTTGATGTAAAATCTTCTGATTGTTGACACACGAAATTTTACTTTAAGCATTTAGTCAGTTATTGAAATATTGTTTTAAGACTAAGTTCATTTTTTACTATGTATTGCAGTTACCAATTTACTGACCTGCACACGTATTCCTTAATAGCAAGAATTCTCCCATTTTGCATTGTTGTTTCTCTAACTACTGAATAAATTTTGCTTTAAAAATCTACTGATCATTGCTAATATATGAACTACCAGCATGACTTATTATTTATGTCATTGCCCATTTTCATCAACTTTATAAACAACAGACAACAGAAACCGCAAGAATAATAACTGGAACAGAAACGATACAACCTGTCAAAGTAAGAAAACTGATGCTTTCGCTAGAGACTACTGCGTCATCGTTGTCCCGTGCGGCTCTGTGAATTTTTGGTGTACTAATGCAGATTGTTTATTTGGAAATATAAAGATATAGTTTTTTCATTAACAGTACCTAAGTGAGTTGGAGCGTTGCTCTCCATGTAGCAGTTTGGCATGAGGCTTGGTGGGCCAGGACCGCCAATTATCTCTTCCCAAATGCAGTCATTTGGCACACTTTTAAGAGCGCCCTATTTTCACAGTCGTGCTTTCGGTATCCAATTTTTAAAGCCAGTTGCCAAGCGTGAGGATTGAACCCTTTACTTTCAGTACCGCAGCCGAGCTCCCTCATCACTCAACCATCGCTTGATCCTTATTAATAGATATAGTTTTCTTTCTTTGGATATTATTTTTTTAAACATCTTTAATGCTTAGTAGAAAAGCAATTATATATAAAATGTTTAATAATTATAATACGTTACTTCACGTATGCCGATTATCACTAGGCATTATATTTTGCATTAAAAACTTAAAATACGATTTCAAAAATTAATACATATTCCCATTGTGCAGCTAAGGAATTTACACAGTTCGATGCCCTGTAACAAAATTGATAATTTTATTCGTACCCACAAAAGAATCAGTAAAGCATATAAAAGATTGTTTTGAATTTTTTTAGTAGTAGTTTACTTTCATGCATAGCCATTTTAACATGTATACTTGGTTCGACCGGTAAGTATCAGACCACTCACAATATATTCCCAACTTTTTCTGGTACTGCAATAAAACTTAGACATCTATTAGAAGAAGCCTTTAGAAGTATATTTGACGTGTTGCCCCGAAGCTAATCGAGTCACTGCGCGAGGCACTGGCACCTACGTCCATCCATTGCAAAATTCTTCACAACCGCCAAGCGAATAAAGCAGCAAAGTTGCATAATTTTTTTCCAAAACCTGGACATTCTTTCGCAGGCGATGAATCGTGGGTCTATGTCTATAACCCTGACGCAAAAGTCCAGTTTTCTTAGTGGAAGAGATCAGAAAGAGAAAAGCCAAAGAAGAAGCGTTTAAGTGGAAGCGATGTCAAGATAATACTACCTAAGAATTTTGAAGAGATGGAATGAAGAAAGCGGTGACTGACAGCTTTACCAAGGCGCCAAACCTTCACGTCATATTATCCTATTGAGAGTTTTTTTTTTTGCTAAAACACCTCATACTCAAATTCGTTAGCTTTTGTGCAGCATTGACATGGCTCCCAACAAAGCTGAGTACACAAAATGCTTCCAGAAGTGGAAGGAGAGCTAGAATAGACTATGACTGAGAAGCCGTTTTCGAGAGTAGCTATTTTTTTTTTCGATAATTAGCCGACAACCCTCGTGTATGTAGGTATTATTAGAGCTAGATAACTAATTAAATTGGTAATGTACAGATTTTTATAAGAAACAAATGCTAGTGACAAATCTGGTCAGTTATTAGCTTTTTTTCGTCTTTTTCTTCTTCTTGGACTTTTGTCGTTCCTAAGATCTGTGTAACACATTTTATGGTCTTTCTTACGATGTAAATTTCCAGATATTTTTCTATCTCTGCGGCGACCTTTCTAGTGGACGTTTTCTTGCGGTGTTCGCTATGAGAGCTGGTCTGGTGTCATCAATTATTCGAACATGTTCGTACTAGTATCCCCTTGGTTTTGAAATAATTATTGAAATTAGACATGTTGCATATTATACCAAGGCAGATTTTTAAGCAATACTCCTAGTCATAACAAAACTTGTAAAGTGAAACTTAGGTCCAATTTACATCAGAACACTTTTCAAGGGCTACTTTCAGTTCGCCATCAGAAACAAATATTTTTTACAGAAGATGTCTTTTTAGTTTTGGGTAATAAATAATAATCGCTTTGTGACGAAGCAGGATTGTATATTTGATGTTTTAACTCTTTAAATATTATATGGTCTCTAAATCTCCTGTTCCAGATTGAATTCTGGTTTTTTATACAGAAGAACCCCTGTAAACCCATTATATTGATTCTTGCGTAGCAGGAGGTTCCAGTAATAAATCCACGGCTCATCTCTAGCAATAATTAGAAAAACCTTCAGATTAAGCGGTTAAATTATCATCGCAAATGTGTAAGCAATCTTGAAATCGAGTAGCAGACACTTTGTAAATCTGGAAATCTTTATGCAACATTTCCGTCTCATACTCCGATAATCTTCAATCTCCTTGATGTCCTCGTCCTTTCTTGTTACTACAGGCCTTTGAATTCACTTAAATCGATTTAATTTCTTATCGATGCCGCTTGGAGAAAAATATTATTTAGAAATATGGCGATGATATGGCAGGATATAACTTAAACTGACGTTTTTCCTAACTGAAGCTATAGCAGACCGTAACTTTTTAGTAATAGTAGCACGATGATAAATAACATTCGTTGTCCCCGCTTCAAGGGCATTGGCATCACCTCTTTGAAGATTACGAACCTATTATGAGCCACCTCTAGTATTGCATAGTATTACAAAATTTCTGAATTTCTAACACATAGAATTTAGAAGCTGAACTACCACAGCAAAAATATTCTACTTAACTTTGACTAAGAATGGCATTCGAAGGACTATTCAATGACCCAAACTACTTTTTCAAATTAGTTTTCAGTAAATCTAGTAATAATCTACGCAATTTTAATAGTAACAGACCACTAATATTGACATATTCTAATAAAAATTACATTTGTTTAAAATACCGAAAGCGCCACAATTATATATATCGAGAGATCCAAAAAAACTGTTCCTCAGCGGGCTGTGGTAATTCAACTTATGACTACTATGTTGGTGGCACTGTAAGTCTATGTCAAATTCGAGGTTAGCAGGTTAGGTTTTGTGGTAGTTTCTGTCATAACTGACGGAAAACCTAACCTGATAACTTCGAATTTGACATTGACGTACAGTGTCACCAACATATTCATACGTTGAATTTCCACAGCCCGCCGAGGAACAGTTTATTTTTATCTCTCGATAGTAATTGCAATGAAATAACATGAATAAGAAAATAACACATATTGCTTGAGTAAGAAAGAGATAAACATAGTAGTAAATATTCGAGTAGGTATAACGCTTATTTTAATTATGAAATAAGTCAACTAAACATGCCTACTAAAATCATGTTAACGTATGGTCATCTCTTTCTTACTCAAGCATTCTATTTGGTTGTTCATGTTATCGTATTGCTGTTATATATAATTATGGCTCCTTCGGTATTCACTTGAATACTTTTTAGTAGATATATCCGCTGATATTTTTTGATTGGTCAAGAAATGTCAAATTGTGGATTTTCATTGTTCACTTTTTGACAGATGACAGGTGAATTGAATAGTCAATGTAAAACGATTGCTTTTAGCCCAAATGCAAATGCGTTGTTATTCCATCTCTGAGCTACATAAAGACATTACTTAATATTCCGTCTAAGATGTGGCGTCATCAAATCTGTAATTTTATTATACATTCAGTTATATGTAATTTGAAATATTTATTTTGAAAACGTAACATGTAAGAAAACTTTTAGCTATATTTTATGGATCCACAAATTCAATTTCAGTCAATAAGAAAATATCAGTTTAATTGTTTCTTGAATTTTCGAATGTAAACACTAAAACGACTGTAATGTTTTTAAATTGAAAAGTAAAACTTGATATAAAATCAAATATCAATCAAATATATTTATTAGCCGGGGTCGGTAGCTCAGTGGTAAGCATCCTGACTACAGATCTAAGGGTCGCGAGTTCGATTCCCGGTCCCAGTGAGGTTTTCAAAAATAAAAAAATGCAGATGAAAGCTTCTACAGAATGCCATCATTCGGAAGTGATGTAAAGCCGTGGGTCCCATGTTACTACGATGTGTAGCATGTAAAAGATCCCTTGCTAAGGTTGGAACTCCTTAGTCTCGGCAAAATTCTAAGTAGGACTTTGACCATATGACCAAACCAGTCGGTGTCTAAGGTACCTGGTACTCTGCATGCCTAGACCTTGTCCATTAACAAACAAACAAACAACAACAATATATTTATTTCCATAAAAAACAATATAAATTGTGTTGGAAATTGGAAGTACACACGCGATCATTGAAAATGAACAGGGTTATGCAACACATGTTACATATTTGAAACAAGGTTTTTAGAAGGCTACTATAATCGTGTTATCCAAAAAGTACTTCATCTAATGCACACGGTTTCATAAAAGTAGCCCGATATTTCTGAAATTTTGCATGGGACCATAATTTTGGTTGCATTTCATTTTCAATGATTCTTTGTGTACATATTATAAAACTTAAGAAATACAATTTTTACATGCACAATTAAAACAATTTTAAAACGATGTTTGAAAAAAATCATCTAAATTATAGAAGACATAATCTTGGAGAAGTTGTTTCAATTTTATTTTAAATTGCTTAAGAGTCTGTGAACTTTTTATACTTGCAGGTAATTTATTATAAATAGATAATCCAGTGTACATAATAGATTTTTTAAAGCGCTTATTATTAGGTTTATTTACTTCTAAATTTTGTGAATTTCTAGTATCGTGTTTGTGAATATCATTTCTTTTATTGAATGACGGCAGCTGTTTAAATACAAGTGATGCTGTTTCCAGTATATATAAATTTTTAATAGTAAAGATTTTACTATATTTGAAAAGGGGCCTGCAGCTATCTCTAGGATTCTTATGGTTTAATATTCGTATAGCCCTTTTTTGAATTTTAAATACTGTGTTTAATATCATTAAATCAGCGACACCCCAAAAAGGTATACCGTACCGAAGTACTGATTCAAATAAAGCAAAGTATGCTTGTCGAGCAATCTTTTGGCCGACTTCGTAAAGCAATATTTTGATTGCATAACAGGCATTTTTTCCGATATTTCTTCAGATCTTCACGTTTCAGGGTCTCTAGATGATGAAAAACGGGTTTTCTCAATTCCATGTATCTGTTTGGTGATGATATAACTCAAAAACTGTTTGTTGGAGGAGGACGATATTTTCTTTATTTAATTTAATCGATAATTGATCTCATATATTGTAGACCAATCACATTGTAAGAATTTTGTCACATGCACCAATCGCAAGTTATAAGGGAATTCGCACTCTGAAAAAAAACACTTTTGTTGCCACTACGCAGTTGTTTGTCATTCTGGCAAATGTAAAATTTGACCTTTCTCTATAATTTATTCATTTAATTCTTCAACGGGAGATCATTCGTAGAAAACTCTGGATTGGCCAGATTTTAATTTTTTGTATTCACATTGATTGCTAGAAGGCATTTAAACTCGACCAAATTCTAAACAAAAAAACACTCGCGCTACACTCTCGTGTCTTTTCGTCAATTTGTTCTCGTTCAATAGCTAAGCAAGAAATGCGCATAATTTTTTTTCTTACAAGAGTTGAACACTCGTGAACTTACTGTTGATTAATTTGTTGTCGATTTCTAAGATTTTGTAATACTCTTTGGTTCTTTAGTTGCATTTGGCGTCATCAAACCAACTTAAGTGGTCGAATTTATGTGTGATAAATAATCTCTGCGAATATTAGTTTTCCCAAAGCTGCTAGACTTTTGTTCAAAAAATTAACATACCGGCGAAATAATGCAAAAGTAATTAAACTTAGGTGAAAGGTCAAAAAAATATGTTAATGTTTGAATTATTGAACATGTTCTGCAATAGTCTACAATATCGAATCAGTTTAGAATAAAACGGACTATTTCCACATAATAAAATTTCAAAATTGGAACAATTATCACTATTATCAGGCTTAAAGGAATTTTAAGTGTTGTTTTAAGATTACTAAATGAAATAAGATTAATTGTTCTGAACAGGTATCACAATTGTTTAGAATTAGAAATCCATTCACGACATAGAATCAAGAGTGTTCCTTCCACAAATTGATTTAACTCCATTTTATACGAGTCTTTCATTCTCTTTTAAAAGAAAATAATTTGCTATTCGTCTTGCATATGTAGTTATATTTTAACTCACGTGTAGAACGTCCCATAAGCGACTTTTGTCATTGTGACAGCGGATAAATTTTTGAATCTGTTAAAATAAAATGTTATTTATCTTTTGCCGTCATTACAACAACAATGCAATGACGTATTTCTTCTTTTTATATAATTTTTCTTCTATCACTACTAAAAGTAGGCCTTTTAGCACTAGCTTGTTTCACTAAAAATTATGTTTTATAAATCAGCGTGTTAAAAGTGAAATCAACTGTTTATTTTAGCACATGTGCTAAAAGTAAACAGCTGGTGTTGAATTTAGAATTTTAAACAGGAATTATTAAGTTATTCCAGTTACTTCTTTCGTTAGAGGTAAAGTGTTTTTTAAATAATTAAAGCATTATGCAATGAATAAAGTAAAATGTGTACTACTGTAATTACCTTTGATAACTAACTTTGACAGTTACCGACAGCAGAAACAGTCACCTGCGCCATCTCTTTACTATGACATAATTGATAACTGTCATAAATACAAACCTTTGTTAAATCGACATTTATGGATTAATAACAGTTAATTTAAGGCCATAGAAAAGATATTGTGTGCAAACTCGTGATAAAGGTGTTTATGCACAAGACATGTTATGAACTCAGCCTTCGGCTTCGTTTCATAATGTTGTTGCACAAATAGTTATTATTGTTACTAGTCGTTATCGACTAACCTACAATTTTAATCTGAATTTCTTAAAACTAGGTACTTATCTAAAATATCTTAGTTCCTAAGATGAAACACAAGCTTGGTGTGTTGCGCACAAAATCACTATGCTCTGCTTTAGCACTGTATCATTATACACTACACTAGGTCAGAAGGTTTAATTCTTTTGAGTCTTCTATTCAAGTTGGAATTATCCAGTAGTTGTAGCACCTCGCTATTGGCGTGAGCATGGAGTCTTCCCTCAGGATTTTCTGCAACCTTTTTTATTTCTTCTCGGACTGTTGAGATCTTTAGATCGCTATGAAGGTGGTCATTCCGATAGTACCATAGAGCATCAACAATACTTCGGAGCACTTTATTTTGAAGGACCTGGATCTTATATATGTTGGTCTGTGCTGCACATCCCCAGAGCTGTATCACGTAGGACCAGATTGGTTTCGAGATTTGTTTGTACAAAAGTAACATTTTATGTATGGACAGGTGTGATTTCCTCCCAATCAGCCAGTACATTTTTTTGTATTTGAACTCAAGTTCTTTCATTTTCTTCTTTATATGCTCTTTCCATCGAAGACAGATATCTAGCTTCATTCCCAGGTATTTTAATGTGTCGCAATGAAGGATGTTTGTATTGTTTATCGGGAACTGTTCATTCTGCTTATAGGTGAAGCCAATGTGTGTCGATTTGCTCTCGTTGATTCTTATTCTCCATCTGTTAGTCCAATCAGTTACTCTGTTGCACGCTTCTTGAAGTTTATCAGCTGCTTCTTCGTTGTCATTACGTAGTACTGCGTGCATTTATATCTTTCATGCTCGATTATTCTTCTTCTTGCTTGACGCAAAACATTCGTTCAGATATATAGGATTTTCATATGCCTTTTCAATAGTGTCCGTAATTCGGTTGAGCAGAGATTAGGTTCTTGCTTTCAATAATTGGTTTTAGCCGCTTCAAGAGCAAACATATTTGTTAAATTCTCCTATCACAATACACTCAAAGTTTTGATTTTCTCCAGATTAAAGTTGAATTTTTAATGTCAAATTTGAATTCGAATTGGTTAATCCTACGGACTCAAGTTATGTGGAAATAAAATTCTCGTAAACAAATGCAACTTCAATGGAATTAAATTAAACATCTTGTGTATTTGCTACAAACAATTGATATAGCGCAGAAGCAAACACAAGATCGTGTTGGTTTATATTTACAGCAACCTGTTTTAGCTATGGTCGATTATACGATGGGCGGTTCACTAATTATTAGTAGCTTCAGCGTACTTATGCGAACGTTTTGTCCGTCCGTCCGTCCGTCCGTCCGTCTGTCTGTCTGTCTGGATCGCCTGTAACTTTCGAACGGCTACAGATATCGAAATTTTGAAAGGGGGCAAAGTTGTTGCTAAGGTCCCGAGCACCTTCATGCGCTATTTGGTTTTGGCGAAAGGTCAACCTGTTTTCGCAGTGCTGAAGCTACTCTTTAGACCTGTACTTGAGCAGTTTATTTTCCCTAACATAGAAGCAAACACCTGAGAAGCATGAAAAATTTTTATTTTTTAACATGGTCGCCTGAAAGGTTAATACATTTTGTATTACGGTGCTGAAGTGCTTGAATCCCTTTAGGAAAGAAATCTGTGTGTTGTTCCGCCAACCACTCATTTATCGCCGTCATTACTTCTTAATCATCTGAAAAATGGGTTCCCCGAAGATATTATTTTAATTTTGGGAATATGTAGTAGTCACAGGTGGCCATACTGTAGAATAAAAAGGTTGTTTCAAAATTTCAAAGCTGCCATTGTGAATGGCAGCCATTAAAACATGGTTTTTGTGGACTGAAGCGTTGTCTTGCTGGAAAAGCACACCTCGTCTCAATTTTCCTCCTCTCTTTTCCTCACGAACTTTTGCAATTAATTTTCCGTAATATTCACCTGTTATTGTGTACCCATGTGGTAAATATTCTACGAAAATGCCTCCTTCAAAATCCTGATTCTCATCCACTGCAATGTATTTCTACAAAAATTTATCGGGGTCTCTCATAATGATCGCCAAATTTGTCCGTGCGGTAATTCGGTGGATGAGCTTTTGATCTGCCGTTAACATCTTTGGTATCCAAAGTGCTGAGATTTTTGAGAACCAATTCAAAGTGCAAAATTTTTTCAACGCTCCCAATGAAAATGCCACATGTCTCCGCTATAAATCTGACTGTAACTCTTTTGTCATTCAATGCCATATCATGGACCAAATTAATATTTTTTTCTGTAACCACAGTTTTTGCCGGTCCTGCACCTGGTGCATGTTTACAGGACTCCCTCCCCAATTTAAAATCTCGTGACCAATTTTTAATCACCTGATATGGAAGCGCAGAATCACCCAATACTTTTGTCATATCTGTATACATTTCTTGCGGTGATACGCGTTTTCTACACGGCATTTTATCACAGCTCTTTTTTCAATTGTATCCATTTTGAGAAAATTACAAACACCTCAAGAGTCTTGAAGTACTATTTTGTATATGTGGAAAGATAAATTAAAGCTGTTTTACATACACTAATGTCAATAAATGACACTTCGAATGACAACAATTTTTCTTTTGTCAGTCAATGGCAACTATGTTAGGGACAATAAATGATGAACTCGACTCATATGTGGCTGTTCCGAGTACGTTCATTTGCACCTTTCAAATGTTGAATACTAATCCGGAAAGGTATTATCCTTCAAAAAACACTTCCGTTTCTTGTCGGTATGTTTAATAATAATAGAGAATCCTCGTCAAATGAAACAATATACATATTTCAATTGTCACAAATAATAGTGTTATGTCTTATTTCAATCAGTATTCGTATTTTCATCACTGGCGAAGTATTCGCAAATGGTCTGCTAACTTAATTTTAATGCACTATCAAATCAACAGGTACCAGCGCCGGTGTGCGCCTTAACAAGTGGATGGCAGGCCAAGAAGCCAAGAACGAAGGCTACTACGACATCCAGGAGATCTTCGACAACACCGTAACCTACATGATCACCTCCGAAGCTCACGGCTATGAACTGTCTCTGCCGCTGATTACGACCATCGAAAATGTCCATTCCAAGAAAACGCACGAGATACCAGTCCACATAAGTGGCACGGCGAGGCGGCCCTTTGATTTCCGCTTCAAGATGAAATCGCAGAGCGGGCTAGAACTGCGTCACTATTCCGTCAGATTTCTCACAGGGAATGAATTTGCCAGTGAATGTGTAATAACTGACTTTCAATAAAAATCTCATTCCACGCGTAATAAATTTCTTGAAGGCCTGTTGGTTTGGAATTACCTTTTTTGCTTTTCGTGCACTCTCCTCCACTCTCTTACACTAACCTTGGAAGAGTGACCTAGGCTTTACTGTATACGTTTTCCACCTGCTTATAATATTACCTATGTAATCATGTTTGATTTGTTTCTTTCTGCTTTCTAAAATGCGTCTCATTTCTACTTTAAAGTAACTCACAATCGAGTGAAAACTGTATTTCGAATCCATATTAAATATTAACAAACTGTATTAGACAATTAGCAAAATGTGGACAAACCAAGCCATTTTTATAAAATTATTAAGTTTATCTCTTAACAATTATTCCAAGATCATGGAAATCGCAGAATATTCAATATTGTGGCCAAATTCCTGCTTGTATAAGCAACTACATAGAAATAAGGACACTGGAGGTATGTTTGAATATAAACATGACCTTGAAAGCTAAACTAATAGGTATCTTTGACGTACTTGCATGCATGACGTATTTTTAATATTTCTGCTTCCCTGAATTTATTACTAACTGGGAATTTTTGTATAACACACAAGGAATAGAATAAACAGATGCTTAGGTATACCCTGCTGTGTTTTATTTAAAATAAAATTTAATTCATCCCGACTAGTGCCCCGCAGCAAAATGCAAAAAAGCTTTCTCGATAATTAATGGTGTATAGACACCCCTGTAGTACATATAGGGCGAATAAAAACATTGATAGTGCAAGCTTAATTGCTAATTTCAAAAGTACTTTTTTTAATACAGCCTACATATGTGGGCAATATATCGCATATTAGGATAAGGTATTAAACAAGGAATACCTCTAAAGTAAAAATTGATTTTTTATAAATTACTATATTTGTTTTCCAGAATTACATATGAATTCAGGAATCAGATAAATTAAAAGATAGTTTTAAAATGTCACTATTACACTATTTTCTCTCTTAAAATTTTCTATAATGTAAGTATCTTTTGTGTCTCGGTCCGATTTACAGTTAATTGTATTTGCCATTTTAACTGGACAGATTTAACTATCGAGCATTATCCTAATGATAGTTAATAATGGATCTACATAGTTAGATAAAAATAATGACCACTGGAACCTAGATTTCCAAAATATTCTATAATTAGCTTTAGGAATGTTTGAAAAGTTTAAAACTTTGATCACCACAAATATTACCACTGGCTTTGATAATATTAATGCTACTAGAATATGTTTTGTAGTTATTTTACAATGAGTAATAAAAGCAATACCTTTCCATAAGTTTGAAGCCGTGAAGAAAGGTGCTTTCATACGTTTTGTACAAGTAATTTGTCTACATAGTGATATCTTGTCACACGAAATTTGGTAAACGTGGCTTCAGAATGTACAACTCTCAAATTAACAATTTCAATAAAATAAATATAGTTAAAACAGCATTATTTTCTTCACAATTTTTCGTTGAAAATAGACGACATTTATTATCAATATGCAAAAACTAGTTCTTTATACACCATGAGAAAAAACTACAATTTAAGAGAGATTAACGAAGTTTACTCCAGAGGCGCATACAAAATGTTTCTCCCAATTTCTTAATTGTCAAGATGCATTCAAATTACCTAATATCTAATAGTTAATAGTAATTTATATTACAAGGCCGGAAAATTACTAATTATTTAATAATTTACGGTCGTGTATCGTACAATGTCCTATTTCATGCTGGTTTATACAACATGTTTATTAAAAAAGTCCATAATGAGCGGCTGTAAAAATTCAAACGTATGAATATGTTGGTGGCACTGTAAGTTTGTCAAATTCGAGGTTAGCAGGTTAGGCTTTGCGTCAGTCTGTGGCAAAACTGATGGAAAACCTAACCTGATAACCCCGAATTTTACATAGACTAGTGTCACCAACATATTATTCAGCAGTTCCCTAGCAACACTTTCCGGCCTTGTGATGTAATGTTCCACTTTCCGGACTCAAATTAATGACGTAAAGTCGTATTTTCCGGACAGTATAAAATAAATTAAATTAAATCACATAGGTCCTGTTATGTTTATGTTTTTGCATGGTGAATATTCAGATTAATGTTAATAATTTGTTTTCTGTCGAAAATGAAATAAAATTATGTCATATCTAGTTTTCTGTAAAAAATATATTATCATAGCAGACTACTTTCCCTGTATTGAGTCAGGGAAGGTTTACTGTCCTGATCCGAAACGTACCAATAATGGAGAAAATACGCATGATTTCCGAAAAAAAGTAATAAACATGGCAGGCTGTGAGGAAATAGTGTTATTTTAATTATTAGGGTGTAAAGTGCCAAATTATTCCCTAGGGGAATAAAAAGGTTCACTATGTATCAAAAATATGGCACGTGACCTTCATTTTGGTCAAGGTTGGGAGAATAGTATATTACATAAAAGTCAGGCAAATGCACTTTTTTAACGTCTATTGTATACCGTCTTCTTCTGAAATCGCATGATTAAATTTGAAAAAGAAAACTTTGGTAAATTTAAATTATAATGGCTAATATTGACCATAAAAATTAAATAAAATCAAATAGGTCCTGTTGCTGTTGTTTCCATGCTGTATAGTCACATTTATTAGTTTTTTAAGCGCCGGCATTGAAAATCATATATGTTGCTACACAATTTTTAGGCCCAAAGGTGCTTCTTTACAGGACTGTTTCGGAAAATAGTAATTTACGTTACAAGACCGGAATGTACTGTTTTGCAGGTCGAACCAATGTAGATTCCAAATCACTTTCCGGTCATGTATCGTACAATATTTTTTTACGATATCCGAGTCCATACTTTCAAACTTGCGAATTGACTTTCGAAAACTCAAAAAAATGGTGACATTAATATCTGTTATTTTACTTATCCAAACAATAACACAAACTTGTTTCCATAGTAACGAAGGCATCAGGGACCGGCAAAAGCTTTTACCGGTCCCTGATGCCCGTTTTTCGATCTTGACCGGCAAAACGTTACTTTCTGGCGAAAAAATTCTCCAGAAAATGCATATTTTTCGGTCGGTCGTAAAAAAATGTTCTTTATAGGACTAATTTGGAAAATTGACATTTTGATTGGTTTGCATTATTTGTTGCTGAGGAAATCAACTACAAATATCTCTAGATTTTTACAAAGGTATAGTGAGCGCTTGTTGTTATAATGTTTTAATATTTTGGTAAAATTAAGAAGAAACACAAGTGCCTGAAAAACGACTATGATTGCTGTCAAAAATAATATTATATCAGATTTTAGGTTATTTTCTTGTCAAAAATTTATTATCATAGTAGCCTGAGTGTTGATGTATTGAGTGAGATAAAGTTTACTTTTCTACTCCAAAAATTAAGTGATGAACAAAACACGAACGATTCTAGAAAAAATATATTTTTTAAATCGGCGGTGAGGAACGTCGAGATCGTCATTAAAGTATGCAAAATAGGCAGTGAAGTAATCCATTGTTTTACGATTTTGTAGGTGGCGGGGCGGCAGGTAAACGTCAAACATAACCTACACAAGTTGGTAAAATGTTATAATATCTCGATTTCTCGATTTAAAAAAAACAGTATGTACCCCTCGGCACTGAAGTTCATCTTTACTTCCTTTTACAATAAAGGAAGTATTGTATTATTGGATTCAGCCCAAAAATTCGAAATTGAGTTTTCAACAGATCTTCATATTTTAGAGTCTCCTGAACCCAAAAAAAGTTTTTGTTCATTGGTTTGTCTGTCTCTCTGTCGATCTGTCTGTGTGTCTGTCTGTCTGCCTGTGCGTGAACAGAATAACTCAAAACCGAAAAGAGGTATGGCGTTGAAACTTCATATATAATTTTTGTGTTCTATCTAGATGCGACAGCAAGCTTTTGATGAAAATCGCATAACCAGAAGAATGGTTTTTACTCTTGTGATTTTTCAGACTGTTTTCGATTTTAACAATTTTTTTCAAACTTTACATATTTATTACATTTTTAAAGTGTATTGATGTGAGATAGGTGATTTTCCTCTAAAATGGGTTTCTTTTGTTTGTTTTCTGTTTTTTTTTATTAACTCCAATTTTAAATAGAACACCCGGTATATTATTACATTATTGAATTCAGCTTAAAATTATAGAGAAGATTTGTTTCTTCAACTAACGCTCTATTTTGTACGGTTTCTGTAGAATTTATAATTTTTGAAAAATTTTAACGAAGCCTTTAAAATAGTGATGGGCATGTTCACATTTGGTTCTCTAACCGTACGGACGTATTAATCTCTTCCGCGCGTACAGATATCAAGTGCACGTGTGATAACTTGACCCGGGTCACACCGAGGTTAAATTAAAATAAATAAATAGAACAATAAATTAATACAAAGTGAAAAGTTTACCATTTAATTCGCGCTCGGCCCCTTGGGGCTGGGTACTTAATATTAAATAAACAATGCCCGAAAATTCACAACAAAAGCGAAATTCCGACCATCTGTCTCCGCCAGTAACAGATGATGTAGCCAAACGATACATGTGGAATCAAGAAGAACTGATCAAAACCAATCGCTATTATCCATTACACGCAAATAACACAACTGACAATAGCCCCCCAGCAGCAAGCAACAGCAGTAGCGAAGCAACCACTAAAATAAGGATCCCGCCCATATTTATCCACGATGCAAATAACTAGAGTGCTTTATTAACCAGGCAAGCTTATCCCACTAGATTTTGTGTCACAGGGATTTTAGCGCCACGCCGTTGGCTGCGCTGACCGGTAACCGTGCGTTCTGTCGTCTGTCAACGAAGCAAGACTAGAAACCGTTGGAGCACGTACTGTTTGATCCAGACGAACACTGCATGCTGATTTAAATCTTGGTGCATTCCATTACGATGCTAATTATAATTAGTCTTCATCCAAGTGTGGTTATTTAAATTTATATACAGTGTGGAGGTGGTGTTCTGTGCTGTCAACTGTATCTGTCAGTTCTATTGAGTTCTGTCACTCGTCACTGTTGTTTGAACTAAGGTACTATTAATGTTCTCTAGTTTTAACCACGTGCGTGTTAGTTAACAGTGTTTTCGTTTCGATTTTTTCTGCTTTCTTTTTATTTGTTTAAAAACCAATCTTTTTTAAGAGGGATGAAATTAAATGACAGGATCCTTGTTTTTCCGACTTACCGTATGCTATTTGGAAAGTAACTAGAATTTGAATTTGCCGCCACTTTCAGTAACTCAAAATGGCGGACGAGCTTGCTCGTATAAATATAGTACCTTACAAATAACCATCAAGAAATTATAGCTGACATTAAGAAAATCACTACGGAAAACGAATTTACAACGGCCTATAACAGCAAGTACTTAAAAGTTAGTCTTACTACTTCTGATGGTTATCGCAAACTTACGAAGTTTTATTCGGATAACAAGGTGCAGTACCACACATACCAAAATCCTAACGAAAAACCTCTCTCGGTGGTAATAAAAAATGTTCCAATTTCCATTACAGACAATGAAATTAAAACCGAACTGTTACAGCAAAAATTGCCTATAATCAATGTAACGCGTCTCCAAAATAGAGATAAAAAACCATTACCAATATGTGCGGTCATATTAACGGCTAACGAATCCGCTAAAGTAATTTACAACTTGAAAACATTATTTCATTCGGTAGTTACAGTTGAAGCAAGAAAGAAAACTAGCAATATTCCACAATGCCATAACTGTCAACAGTTTGGGCATACAAAAAATTATTGTGCAGCTAAGTCAAGATGCGTTAAATGCAAAGAAGAACACCCACCCAAAGCTTGCAATAAAAAATCTTCAGATCCCCCGTTTTGTGTCAATTGTGGTGGGAATCACCCAGCGAGCTACCGCGGATGCCCACATCATTAAGAGCTCCTACAACAACGATATGTACTTAAAAACACTAGGGCTGCACCCAGACAAACCAACTCGTTCTCAAATACACCTAGTAGTCTACTCTATAGCCAAGTTTTAAGATCAAATCCACAAGCTGACCAACAAAACACAACAGACACCCAACCATCACATTCAACACTCATAAATTCCGTTTTACAATTTATCAAACAACTAATTATACCCCACTTACCCCAAATTAAATCCTTTGTTATAACTCATATCCTTCCTAATCTCCTCAATGGATAATTCCCCCAGAACCCTCCAAAATATCACAATCCTGAACTGGAACGCCAACGGGATCAAAGCACAAAGATCTATCTTTATATCTTTCCTCGCCAGATATAACATTGACATCGCATGCATAACAGAGACGCACTTAGCAGAAGGAGAAGCTTTTAAGGTGAATGGATATAACGTCTTCCGGAACGATAGAACATCCCAAACTGCTTGGGGAGGCGTTGCAGTTATCATTAGGAAACAACTCCAATGTAACACACCCATCGACATGCCAGTAAGCAATTTCGAAACAATAGCAACCACAATACACACCGCTAGCCCCAATCAAATAAAAATCATAACAGGATATAAGCAACCGAACAAAATGCTCACAGATACTGACATGCTTAAATTGTTTAATGCAACAATGCCAACACTGTTAATAGGCGACTTTAACAGTAAAAACACATTCTGGGGCTGTAGAGTAAACAACCCTAGTGGAATAAAATTAAACAAGATAGCAACGACACATCAGCTTTACATCCTAGCACCAAGCGATTACACCTACTACCCATATAGAAGAGATCACCAGCCAGATATCCTAGATATAATAATTACTAAAGATTTTCATTCGCCAATTCAACAAAAAGTAATTCCCGAACTTGACTCTGACCATCTACCAGTACTCATACAATTCACTACAGCTCCTATATTCCGTACTCCAATCCCTAGATTGATAAATGGTTACATCGATTGGAATAAGTTCCAGGAAAGATTAGATTACCAACTAGTGAATCCAAGTCAATTTGAAAATCAACAAGAAATTGATAAATGTATTGAAACCTTTACAAAAACCGTCACCGAATCAGTTCAGTTTGCAACCAAACCTTTCCACCACCAAAAAAGAAATAATCCTAATATTCCTCCTAGTTATATCCTAGAATTAATTAAAGAAAAGAGCAGAATAAGAAGAGAGTGGCAGCGAGATAGAACCGCACAATTAAAAACTCAACTAAATAACTTAACACACAAAATCAAAAGAGAAATAGACAAAACCAGAATTTATAACTACAGCAAATATGTAGAAGGTATTGAACCCAACAGCACAGATATGTGGAAAGCAACCAAACGTGTAACTCAACTAGTAGAGATCATCCCGACCCTAACTACAGGAAATGCCAGTTATAGCACCGATGAAGATAAAAGCAACCTATTTGCCGAACACCTGGAAAATACTTTCACACCAAGGATTCCTGATACAAACAGAACATTTGCGCGAATGGTTAACAACTATACTGAAACCCATTTACCGATAGTGAAAGAATTTAATCAACCCACATCACCAGTCGAACTTGATAACTACATCAAAGCAGCATCAGTAAGAAAGGCTCCAGGACACGACCAGATACCTAATATAGCCCTTAAACACCTCACCAGCAAAGCACTTGCCTATTTATCCACAGTTTTTAATGGTTGTATGAGAATGGGATACTTTCCCCATAAATGGAAATTTGCTCATATTCTCATGTTTCACAAACATGGGAAAGCCAAAAAAGATTGTGCGAGCTATCGTCCAATCAGTCTACTACCAACACTGTCTAAATTACTGGAAAAAGTGATACTGCATCGACTGGCTTCGTCATTAGAGGACAATCAACTAATACCTCCAATTCAATTTGGTTTCAGGAAGGGTCTGTCAACAGTACAACAACTTCAAAGGATTATCGAAATAATAGAGCAGGGATATGAAAACAAGCAATTCACAGTAGCAGCATTCCTAGACATAAGCCAGGCCTTCGATAAGGTTTGGATAGAAGGTTTAAAATACAAGATGCTTCACACACAACTGCCTCAATATTTAGTGGCCATAATTTTTTCATTCTTGGAAAATAGAACATTTGCCGTCCGAATCAACAACTCCATATCAACCACTAAGAACATACATGCGGGAGTCCCGCAAGGCAGTGTACTTGGACCAACGCTTTTTAATTTGTTCGTATACGACATTCCTATTCCACATTTGAGTAAAATTGCACTGTTTGCTGATGATACAGTCATAATCACTCAGCACGAGGATCTTAATACAGCCATAAACCATTTACAATCTGCAGCTAATACACTAACTCATTGGCTCAACAAATGGTGTATCTCCTTAAATTCTAGTAAATGCGCAACTAAAATTTTCACACTCAAGCGCATTAGGGAACACCAAAATATCACAATTAATGGGACTGAAATCGCCTGGAATTCGGAAAAAGAAGCAATTAAATACCTTGGAGTACATTTGGATACTCGGCTTACTTGGAGCTTTCATATAAACAACAAACTGAATCAAGGGTATGCTAGATTAAGACTCCTTTATCCGCTAATTAACAAGAAATCACCACTGCGACATGAATGTACGATTATGCTGTACAAGGCCCTCATCCGACCAATATTTACCTATGGGTGTCCTGTATGGTGCAACAAATCAAAGTCTAATATGAGGAAACTTCAAGCCCTTCAGAACAAGGTTCTCCGTATAGCCGTTAACGCTCCATGGTTCATACGCAATGATCAAATACACTTCGAACTTGGGATGGACACAGTCGAGCAATTTATTAAGAGGACCACCAAAAAATTCTTTGTGAATCTGCGATTCACTGATAACACAATAATTCAAGAACTAGGTCGTAAAAACATCCATACACGTCTCAAAAGGCAATTGCCGCAAGACATTTTCCGAAGCTCAGACGACAACAGCGACAGTGACTGAACCAACAAAATAATCCGAGGAACCAACATCCTCCATGCCAATATTATAGTTACGCTATTCGTATATATATATTTAATAATTTATTATCAAAACTATGAATAACATTGTTAAATGTTGAACTGGTTATTCTAATTAAAAAAAAAAAGTGATGGGCATAACCGGACAATTTTCATAACCGAATTATTTGCATTCGAATCATATTAATAACCGAATGATTATTTGAATAATCATTCGAATCAATTTTGGCTCTCGATTCGTTGCGATTTCACCGGTTGGCGGTTTGCCGGTTGGCGGTTCACCGTCATCTGCATCGGCACCGTAACTTGCAGATAGCAGAGGAAGTCAGTTAATTATAATAATTGTATAAATGATTTTTATTTGATTTCTAAGGAGTTTAAACCATTGAGAATAGCTATATCAATACTAATCATAAAGAAATTATAAATATGCGAATACAAAGTATCTATTGAATCTATTTTTAGTTCCTAAAATTCTCTAGTAGCCACCCTTCCTTTCCTTTTCGCTTGCACATCATACCGGTATATTTTAGAATCCATAATTTATCTACGTTCAGCCTTCCGCGGTTCTTAGGACGCACACTTAAAATTTTAAACATCGAAATCCACTTCTTGTCCCACGTTCATATCATATGACGACGGCCCATCCGTTATTAAAAATTAAATATAAATCTGTTACAGTGATGTAGTGGCAAATCTGCCAGTGGGGGAACGCTATTCTTCTGAGGGGTATGGAATATCCCCCAGGAAAAGGGGGATCCGGGGGTCCTCTTCCAGAAAATTTTTAAAAAGTATAGGTGCAAAAATATGCCTTTCGATGTTTTCTGGTGCAATTTTTCCGTATTACGTTGTTGCCAGTTTCGTAGCCTTAATATATAAATATCAAACCTACAACTTTCTAATTCAAACTGTTTTTAATACTTTGCATATTCATAGCAAGTAGCAAGTCATGTTTGACGTAATATTTCTAAATAATAACATACTATAGATCCAGCCAAAGATGATCCCTGCGTCATCGTTACACGAAGTTAGCACAGAAATCGTTTTTGTATACGTCACTCTCATTATTTGCGAGTACGACAAGGATATCATAAGATTAGCACATTTCTGGGTCTTTGGGAATGGATTTGACTAGCGCGGTATGCATCTGTAAAATATAGTGTTGCCGACGTTAATAATAAATCCGCAGATTAAATAAAGATATTATCAGTAAACAGTAAATAAACTAGATATATCGGCAAAATTATTTTGAAAAAATTGAGTGTGGTTAATTCGGAAATTACAGATAAATGAGATTAATTTTACGAACAATTTAAGATTTTTTACAGATTTTTGTAAAAAAATCCGTAAGTGTAGGCAACATTGTATGCGTCCACAAACATATGATGAACATCTGACTTGTCCCTCACATTTTTCGAGGTTAGTTTTCCCGTACAAATGTTTTTTGACAGTTTTGGCCAACAATAAGCAGCAGTTCTTGTCAGAACTAATAAGACGTACGCATTAATATGTCAGTTCAAGGCAAGACTTTGCGTTCGCAGTCTCAACAATTGATGCTGAATCTATTAAGTTATTTTGAGAAGGAAAAAGAAAATGGTGGGCATTTACTTCATTTACCTTGTGTGCAAGAAGTATGACACGTTAATTAAGTGCTTACGATTTTATTGTACAATTGCTTGTTTATTGCAGCGAGCAGCTGAGGCTCTAGGGATAGGCATTGCTGCTGTGAAAAGGATCAAGGCTCGTAGTAGAAACCAACCAGTTTTATTTAGTCCTGGTAAAAAAAGATCTCGCAAGAAATCGAAAACTGCAGACCTGCCAGAGTCTTCTAAACTGGTCATCAGGGAAACTGTATATAAGACGTACAGTGAAAGTAAAGCGTACTTATAAAGTTTATTTGATTTTATAAATGTGAAGTTTTATATTTATTCCAGAAAAACACATTACTCTCAAATCTTTAAATGATGAACTTCCAGAGTATCACATTCTAATAGGCAGAAGCAGTTTAAACGTTGTTCTGCATGACCTTGGGTTTAAATTTCTCAAAGACAACAATCATAGAGCATTAGTTGAAAATTCAAATATCGCCAGTTTGCGTCTTCAGTTTTTAAAAAGTTACAAGAGCGATGACTGAATGCAACTTAAACGAAAGAAACTGTGAGGTTGCAAGAGTATGAAAAATAGGTGTCGGATAACGTCGAAATACGTTTTAAAAATATACGTATGCTTGTACCAACAGGGAAAGCAATGAACCAGTGTGTAAATAAGCACATCCACATAATCACAATAAGCAGAAAAAACACCTTACAGCGTATGAGCAATACCGATTTTCGTTAACTGTCATTTTATATGTATTTTGACTTTTGTCTCACGAATCAGCAGACCGTTGATTTCAAATAAACATTTAGTAGTTACAGGAGTCCATTGCAAACAATCAGCAAAACGTAGCAGGCTGACTTCGAGAATACACTTGGTTGAATGCTACTGCATGGCCGGCTGCAGCCACTTGAAAATTACAATATGTTGGTTTTACTCTTAAAGTTACCCATTTATTTTCAATTTAGGACTTTTGTGCACATCTATACGATAGCGGCTTTCATTTAAAAAAAAGAATTATAGAAATCGGTCCGGTGGAAGTCTCAAAATAGATGTCGAAAGAAAACGCTTCACGTTTTAAATATATAGATATGGCAAACATCAATTTATCGTCACCATTGCAAACAGTTTTCATGGATGAAACTTGTACTATTTTAAAGGAAATCCTGGTAAATCATGGCAAGACTCAAACATACAAAGTGTTGGAAAGCCTGAAGGTTATGAAGGAAAGTGCTTTATTGTTGTTCATGCTGGGTGTACAGTAAGATTAATTAAAAATGCATCTCTGTTATTTGCAACAAAATCTTTGAAAGAAGATTATCATGGAGAGATGAATTCAGAAATGTTTAAGAAATGGCTTGTTGACAATTTACTCAATAATTTTGAAGAACCGTCTCTCATAATCATGCAGCCTTCTTCATCATGGACAAAACGACGCATTATAGATTGGTTAAATAACAACAACATCCCTCATGATCCAACTTCATTTAGATTAGATTTATTGAAGTTAGCCAAATTGCATAGAAAAGACAAAGTATATGAAGTAGACGATTTAATAAGAAGTCATGGGCATGAAGTTTTGCGATTACCACCATACCACTGCGAGTTCAACGCTATTGAATTAATATGGGCATATGCAAAAAAAATATTACGATGACCACATTGGTAGAGATGGGCATGGAGATGATAAAGTTCTTGCAATGTGGACTGAAGCATTACAGTGGTGTTCACCTGAAATTTGGAGCGCATGTGTTGGAAGCACTGAGAGAAAGATTAAAGAATGGTACGAACGTGAGAAAGTTTTAGATCTAACTGTTGATAAGTTGCTTATAGATGTTTCGAATGATAGCAGTGATTCCAGTTCAGATAGCGACACTGACTAATGAAATTAATTATTACTATTAATGCATACAGGGTTTGGCTACAAGTATAAACAGGATAACAGCTTTCAATAAAACGGAAGTCGACTGCTATTTTCAAAATTTCCAAGAAGTACAGAAAAAATTGAAGTTTCTCCCATAAATTAGAGCCCCATGACGTAAGATTTTTTGCTGCATTAAAAAAGCGTGTATTCGCCATTGTAATTATTTTTTTAAATCCAAGATCACCAACTCAGGATTTGAAGATAAGATAACTCCATATGATGTGCTAAAATGTTTAAGTTAGCATATGAATGACGAGGTTGCTAATATTGAAACAACTTCTTCTGAAGTTAAGGCTTGTAATATTTTCCGCTGAACTATGATACGTTCAAGATGACTCTTCATCTGTATTTCCATCCATGGATTACCATAGTTTTCTTGGACGTTATCACTTTCTCGTTCTGTTTGGTATCCAGATATTTCGGCGCATAAGCTCTGCTTAGGCTGAGACCACCAAGCATGTTTTTCTTCTTTTTTACTTTTTTCGTTTTGGAATTTTATAGTTTGTTTTGCTACATTTATGTTCTTTTAGTTTCTAGTTGTGTTGTGTGTTGTTACTGTAGTTGTGTTGCTGTTTGAAGTAGACTGTTAGTCCTCATTCTTACCGTATACCCATACCATGATAAATGCTTTTCTTTCGATGTTATTTTGAAATTGTGGTCCCTTGACAATGCCGCTTTCACACTATTGGGTCAATAGACATTATTAACTTCCTTGTGATTTTCCTAAGATTGTTTCTTGATTTCCTAGTAATTGCTGTTTGAGAGCTGCTCATAAGTTTACCAACTTCATCATCTTTATATTTTCAGAAGACATTTTCTGTGTTTAGAGTTTCTCTTTTGATAAGAGTATTGCATCGCAAGGGGTTAAAAATGGAATACTAAAGCGCAACACCTAGTCCCTCTTACGCAAATGTCAACCTTACCTACTATCCTGTTTTTTACTTAACAAGGCTTTTATGACCAAATAAAGGCGAAATAGCCTTAACATAAGATGTGGAGCAAATGCCGCATTCATCCGGTGTAACCCGAGGCATGTCCGGAGGCTACCGATGACAGACCCAGCACCAGACTCAAGCACAATCTGAAGACACATTGTCTAAGATTAAAACATGGAAAAAGGTTAAAGGAAGAAAGGCTACAGAGCACAACTAGTAGCTAGCAAGATTAAGACAAGAATACAGAGAGGCCAGCACCACAGCTAAGAGAGCTAAAAGACGCGATAAAAGCAATGGATAGATTACCTCCCCATCTAGCACAAGTAGCAGGGAAATTCAACAACGCACGAGAACCAATCGTGAGCAAAGAGCTGTACACCAACATCTAAGGAATTCTTCAAATGAACCCACTGTCGAAGAAATTAATAAAGAAATTAACCAGCTACAACTTTGAAAACAGCCGGAACAGAGAGTATACCACCTGAGCTATTCAGATTCAATACAATACCTACAGAGTGGAAGAACTGTCTGATTATCAAACTCCTAAAGAGGGGTGATCTTGGTGAGTGCCTAAATTGGCAAGTGAAATTGTTAATATGATAAATAAAATTATTCCTACCATTATAACCAAACTGGCAGATACCGTAGAACCCACTCTCCGCAATTAACAAGCAGATTTCAGAACTCATCGAATACTTCATTTTTTTGCGTTCAATTCCGGTACGTTTCAGTATCCCATATGCATGTACTGATTTGTAACTTTTGTTGTCCTAAAAAGTTTCTATCCTTGTTCTGACATGATATCAATGTTAATTCTAATCAGGTGCTTGATAATATTTCTAATTGGACCATGGTATTTTAAGTGTAAAAACTTCCAAACTGTATTTACCATTGTATTTTATTATTTTATTATATAATAGTACATAAATAGTATTTTATTAGTTAATTTATATAATATGTATATTATCAAAATATCAAAAACCTTCTCTACCGTTAGGTGTAACGTATAAATACATAACCAAATAACTACAACTTAACTAAAATAACAGAATTTACAATTTTCTACCAATCAAAATAACTTCATTCCCTTATACATCGTATAAACGCCTTGCCCATTCTTTTTTTATTTTTGGCGGTCTTTTCCCTTCACTCCAAGTCATTTCTTTTTCAATTAGGTTTTCTTCTACTTTCTTGCCCATAATTTTCTTGCTCTTCACCCATTCTTATTATGTCTAAACCATTTCATTAGGTAAATAATAAAAATGAAATAAGTATTGTTAAAAAAATCTTGTGTCTTTAATTTTAATTAAAAGCCAAATGAAAGCTAGAACCGCATACCTAACCTCAAAAAGTATATTGTATGACAACTCTGTCAACCGCAATTAATTGTCAAATTATGGATGCTGATTTGACTAGGAATTTTTTAATCTTATACCACACAGACAGCATTGATGACCAGGAATCTTCTTTCGTCGGATGCATAGTAAACCACTAGCCTATATTTAAATGACACTGGAATGAATAATTATTAATTCGTTTGTGCTAATAAGTAAATGCCATAAATTCATTCTTTATTTTTTTTTAACTTAACAAAACACCAGTGGGGAAACGCCGTTCCCCCGCGTTTCCCCTCGACTACACCCCTGATCTGTTACGATATTGGAAAATCTTATTTCGCTTTCAGTTTATCCCTTATTACTTTATTAGGCATAATCAACCGCGTTTCGTAGCAAAAATTTAGGCCGTTGTAAATTAATGCCCACAGCTTCGGCAAATCTCATACTCAGCAGAGCGTTATCTTTAATGGGAACGGCCCCATAAATTTAACTCGACTGGGAGTCTGAAATGTCTTAATAACATCAACAAGCAGCCGCCAGCCTCACTTGGGTCAATCTAATTACTTATGTAGAAAAGGTCTTGACGTATTATTTACAAAATTTCGATCACTCGCAGGTCGCTGAGATACGGCACGTAGTACTTATCAGGTTGAGGTTATTTTTGATTCGAATACTTGGAACGAACACCGAGTTACACAGGTTATTTCAATAACCGGATAACCGGTTATTTTTCATTCGAATAAGCCCATCACTACTTTAAAACTTAAAAATCAAATGTTATGCTAATTATAAGATTGCTGTTAAAGGAAGTTATGTGCGTGTGTCACACCAGATTTTTATCTCTCATGTGATTTACTTGCCTTGGCCCTACGGGGCTCGACAACTAAATTCACATTCTTAACAAAAAACTAAACTTCAGAGAGTTTGTATACAAATTACTATTAGTTTCAAACGTCAAGTGACAACTTATGTGACTTGACAGACTAGGTAAATGCAATACTTTTGGCCGGCGGAGTAAAAGTACTTCAAAACTGATTAGCTATCGATTTTGACATTGGACGTTAATTCTCGATAATCGAATTTTTGAAATATATACTTATTTATATTAGTTCGAGTGTTTGAAAATAAAATAGCATATGCTATTCCGAGTAAAAGTGACTTTGTGTGCCTCGCCCGGACTCATTTACGCTCGTTACTTAAACGCGTCCGATCTTGCTACACAGTACCACTTTTATTCCTAATAATATAATATACTATTTTTTGTGCAACCGTGGTGAAAAGTTGATTTTTGCGGACGTAATTACGGCTGCAAAATTCCTCTTCGCAGCCGTTACTATTCATGACCGTTGTTATTAGTAACTGCCGCTAAAACGAATTTCGCGGCCGCAAACTTATCGGAATGGTTGTACAAAAAATTTATGTGTTTTTGATTATACGAGGTTGTGCTGCAAAGTGCCTAGCTTTGGTGCTAATCGAGTAAGTGAGGCTCGTGTAAACAATACTGCAGCATGTTTAACTATTCAGTAGCCCACATGCACAGTAGCAGAATCGTACGTGCAAGGGATTTTATTCCACACATTAACAGACATGGCGGTGCATGCATCTGCCCATACAGCTCACCACACCCTAACGAAAATCGACCAAATTGGCTTCCAATTGTTGAACCACCCGCCCTATACCCCAGATCTAGCTCCTTCGGAGTACCACCTCTTCCCACAGCTGAAAAACACCTGAAGGGTACCAAGTTTGGCTCCAATGAGAAAGTCATCGCAGCTACGGAGGCGATTTTAAAGGGACAACCGTCCCACTTCTAAATTATTTGGAAGGGTTAAAAAATTTGTGCTAACTGCGTTAGCTTGAGGGAGGAGTACGTTAAATATAATGTGTTTCATATTTCGCTAGCACGCTTCTTTCTATGTAAAGCCAGGAACTTTTCAGCACATCCTCGTAATAATATATACATTGCGATTGCAGAAAAAATGTTGTGTATGCCACGTTCCCTAAATGTTAGGCTTCTTCGAATAATTTGGCGGACTTGGCTTTTTCTCGCCGGCCAAACATTCCTCGGTTCCCCAAAGAGTCATTTCCTAAAACTGTTATTAAAAGAAGGGTTTTCGATACTCATTATATTAAGAAAACTAGATCTTTACGGAAACAGTAGTAAAA
>CALNHX010011703.1:0-30227 GCA_940337035.1 Agriotes lineatus
CCACGTGAAGGATAGAACACTGTTATATCAAATTTTTTGTTATGTTTGCCAAATGTTTCCGTGTTATCAATGTATTTACCGCCATTCCAGAATTTCAGCCTTTGAAATGTACATCAATCAAGCACTAGTTGCTGTGATTATTGATTTAATACATTCACAGTGTCTGCTTTATACTCAACACTTATCAATCAAAAGAGATATTTTAAATGACCATTGACAATTGCTATTGGAATTGAAATCATGTATTGTAATAGAGAGAACACGAAATAAATTTAAATTGTTCGGAGGAGGTCTTCATGTTGAATAGATTTTACGTTGTTACAATTTTTATATGTGATATTTTAAAAGCTGTTGTTTACAGCCATGTGAATTGCATTTTGTTGTATCTTTAATTACATACATGCTTTACCTGAAAGAAAATTGTTTTTCTGCAAATGTGATGAGGTCATGACCCACCTAATTTTTGAAACCCCAAGGACAATATCACAATAGGAAATTTGTTTTGTTGATCGTACTTTTTCTACCGCCTGGTGGAAAAGATTATCATTTTTGACATGCATTATCATATAATATAATAATATATATAATAATAATCTTTATTAGCATTAAGCTACATAATTCAAACAGTCAAATTTTCCTTAAAATATAAATAACAAACATATTAATGATAATAATAATATAGATAATCTAAATAATGAAAATAATCAAAAATAATAAACAAAACCATATAATAGAATAATCAAATCTATAAGTATATAAAAAGAAATTAAGATTAAATGTCAATATTATCTATAACATGCTTTGCGCAATTGCTTTTAAATGTTCTTATACTATCACTCCTTTTTACATAATCAGGTAGGGAATTATACATTATTAGGCCTTGGTAAAAAAATTTTATTCTGCATATAAGTAGTTTTGACTGTTCTTATGTAAAAATTGTTTTGGGATCTAGTGTTGTGTTCATGTATCTCCTTAACAAAGGTAAGTTCCTCTAACAAATGCTCAGGAAGCAAACCATTTATAATCTTATATATAAAACACATTGAATTTAGTACAACTGTTTGTTTAACACTTAGGGTCCGGTTGCAGAAAGCAATGTTAAGTCTGGTGTTAGCTAACATCGTGTCAAAGTGAACAAAATCGCATCAAATTTTGTTTACTAATGTATTAGTTACCATAAGGATTTGAGATTTGATTCGTTTTTGTTCACTTTGACGCGATGTTAGCTAACACCAGACTTAACATTGCTTTCTGCAACCGGCCCTTAGTATATCTAAAGTATCTAACATGAGTTTTACATTCATATATCTATTGCACTTCAGAATTACTCTTAACGCATAATTTTGCTTTCTTTGTATATTACACAATTGAGTATTATTTAAAAGAAACAGTATACTGGAACAAAACACAAAATGACAATGAATAATCGAGTTATAAATTAATTTTTTACACCATAAACTTAAATGATTACCGATTCTATTTAAAAAATGAACTTTTTTTACTATCTTATTCACAATGTAATTCGCGTGACTTGAGAAACTGAGTTTATTGTCTATGTACACACCTAAATATTTTATTTCGGATACATTCTCAATACGTACACCGTCAATTATTAAATCAGGAATGTCATTAATTAAAAGATTTCTTTGCTTAATATTTATCACCATAAATTTAGTCTTATTAGTATTTAGCTTTAGATTATTGTCATTCAACCACATCACCAAGTTATTAACTTCTTCATTTAATACTGACACCACCTTATTTACATCATCACCGATAAAATCGATTAAAGTATCATCCGCAAACAGTTGAATACGACAGCTTTTTATATACTTCACAATATCATTAATATAGAGAATAAACAAATTTGGACCAAGGACTGACCCTTGCGGTACACCATATTTAGTGTATTTTATTGAAGAGACTTCATTTCCAAATTTGGTCACTTGACTTCTATCTTGCAAAAAACTTTTAAACCATTGCAGCACTGTATCCTTAATACCCATACGTTCCAACTTTGAAATAAGTAAATTTCTATCTATTGTTTCAAATGCTCTTTGAAAGTCGAGAAATACGGCACCAATTATCTTCTTCTCATTCGATGCATTTTTCCATTTGACCAAAACAGACTGAAGCTCTGTTTCACAAGAATTATGTTTACGAAACCCAGCTTGAAATTTAGTTAAAACCTTGTTATTTTCTATGTAGTGCATTAGTTGGTCATTTACTACTACTTCCAACAATTTTTCATAACTAGGTACCATATTTATAGGTCTAAATTCTTCACAACGTATTGTGTTTAGTTGTTTTTCCACTGGAACAATTGTTGTAGTTTTCCATGAAGAGGGGAATATGAGTCAAAGTCCATAGCATAAGGATAGGGTGTGTTATTGTAGCCATTTAGAGATCTAGCATCGTATCTTACAAAGAAACATTTCCGAGCCTACTTTTTTCAGCTTGGAAAGGATTGTTAGCTTTTTACTTCCCTTTAGGTCGGCGTTCTATATTTTTAACTCAACAATTGATCACCATAAAAGTGTACTTGAGGCCCGTCTCTAGCAACAGTGAAGACGTCGCGAATTCTTTGATTAAGATGTTAAAGGGAGCGCCAACAAGTTATACTCAGGTACACTGATATAGGTCAAGAAACTTGTAACTTCACTTTATATCTAATGAAACAATTATCGAACTCAATGATTGAAATTAAAATGAAAGAGAGTAATACCTTTAACTAGCTTTATTGTTACTCAAATGTTGACCATTATTCAATTCGGCTCTACTATTTGAACGGGGTACCCCACTTAACTTAAACCACTACTATGTTCAATGTTTACACAGCGTTTTTATATGCAAAATATCATCAGAAATCACTTATCTGTTTGTGGTTACACTTGTAGACGTTTAATGCCTCCAATGACTCCTATTAAATGTCAGCTTGACAGCCCCAAATCGTCAGCTGTCACATGCGGCAAGTAGGCCCCAAAACTGCCTGATGACTCTCAGCAGACTAAACTTTCTGTAGGTTTTCCCGCCCAATACTAGTTGCCTGTTAACAGGCAATAACTATGCAAACGTTAATTCGTGGTTTCCTAAATCGCTTCTAAGCTCGAATCTATATACGTCGGAAAAGTGATACTCGCTTCTAAAATCTCCTACCAGGACGGTTGGCCAGTAATATTCCCTACTATAACCACACCATTTGAAATGGCGAGATTATCACCAAATAACCCACGAAACTTCTTGCACGTTCAAATGCTGTCACACGTTTTTTTCAAAACAAAAACCGTTGTTTATTTTCCCCCTCTAGTAACGACCATTGCCAATCTGATATTAATTTTTATGAGCTTTTATCGCATTAATCCCACTTGATCTTTTATTCTCTAATTATATAACGTAAACTACTAGTATAGTGCCAAAATGCCTTTAGCACGTAACAGGATACATTTTCGGACATATGTTTATTTATCGATTTCAACTTGAAATGACTTCAATACACACCCTTGGAACACCTTGTATATATTGTTTAATTCATACTGATACATTTTCTCTTTACAGAAAAAATTTTACTAATGCTGCAATGTCTAAAAAGGGCTCACAGACTAAATTCTGCTCACCCTAAACTACACTCGTGCTTAGTGCGTTTCTGTGGGGTATTAAACCAAAACAAAGACACACTGGACCCGGTCGTCAAAGAAGTAATCGAACAAGAGAAAGTCATGTTAGTTAAGAGCAAGGATGCCGCTCAACTGAATAGGGATTACCTGGATACGTACTGCAATAGCTTAGAAGCCGTGTTGGAGGGGGCGAGGATGTTGTACTATCTGAATCCTAAAATGCAAAGTACCGCTCTTGGTCTCGTTACCAATCTCGACAATAAATATCAGGATGTAAATATTACGGTGCGTATGCGTTCTTCTATTTTTGCTTGGTTTAGCTTTCAATAGCGCTTGTTTCAGACATGCGATAGTGTACTAAAATCGTTGAAAAAGGGTGACTTTGGGCAGTGTGAGTCCCAATTAGAAGATTTTATGAACAAATGCCAGGTCCTCTTTCCGCACGCTGGGAACTTTCGCTCACCCAGTAGCACATTAGTATGCGAAAGTAATCATGTGCCGCCTGATCAAGACAACTACAGCAGTAACTGATGTCGTTTGCCTAAACCCAGACTCAAGGGATTAAATTTAGTGCTTGAGAAGTCATCCGTCGAATTGTGGATGATCAAAGCTGTGAAAACAGAGACTTCAAATAATGTTAATTCATAATAGGTTACCTGTTATACAAACAATTGAAATGTTTTTTAAAATTATGCTGCTTCTAAATTATGGTTTTGTTGGACTTTTACCACTAAACAATTGTATTAAAAGGAGTGGAATAACATGTGACATAATAATAATTGTGTTTATTACTCTGATTTTTGTGGGATACATATTGAAATATTTATTTGTATATTATTTTACCCTTTCAATCCGAATAATTTTACCTCCAATTAAAGTGCAAATGTAATATAAATTTTGTTTTAATCGACGATTTCCGCCAATAAACTCCTAAAGAACTGAACAGCTTGTAGAATAGTTCTTGAATCAGAGTGCCACCACTAGTGTCATCTGTAAAAACAGTGTTAGATTAGGATTTAAAAACTGCACTGTGTAAAACTGTATGTGTTATTGTATAGTATAAATAGTTTTTTAATTAAATTTTAATACTATATGCCTAAATAAGTTTCATCATTTGACTACACCCGGTAAGCAGTAAGCGAGCGCCACAGACTGCCGAAGCAGCAAACAGGTAAGATGTTAAATTTCAATGTGCTGTTGTAATGATCCTGACAAAGTGAAGTGTTCATAATCTTTTCAGGCTTATTTGTCTCCATCGAAGCATTACTCTCCTGCTGAATATCTTTATAAATTTTCTTTCAATTGTAAAAGTGGGTGGAGTGGCTCAAGATTTTTTTTTTGCGAAATCAAGAACCATGCCTGAGCTGGCATGTTACTGTTAAAGTAATTTGCGCTTTAGGAACTGTTATGATGTTTATTAAACATTGTTCACCACTGTGGAATTAAGTTCAGTAAGATACAACTGGTTGTGGAAAACAATAAAATTCCTTTGATTTTCTTTAGAACACATAAAAATACAAACATATACAAATACGTCACTATTGATTTAAATACAAATACGAACAGTGAATGTCATGTAAATGAATACCGGAAACTAATTAAAGCATTAGGCTTTAAGAAAACTGACCAAATAGCACTCAGAGTGAGTAGTCTCATTTTCAAAAGGGAATTATTTATTTATAACAGACCTTGGAATCTGACCTCAGTCCTCGATTTGCTCAAAATGAGTCGAGTAGGAATGTGCAGAATTACTCTCCTCAAAAACAGAACTATTTACCGTTATATATGTTGCTCGGAGGGATATTCTCTATTCTTTTGAACACAATAAGATTGTCCAGCTAAAAGGCTCCCTCTCTCTATTATCGTACAAGTGGTTGAAATAACTTCCGCCAAAAATGAGGACTTTTTCTTTTGCCTTGAAAAGGAATCTCGGTTCCAGTTTTATAGTCTTATTGTTCTCTGTCCAAGCAATGGGTTTACTCTTACTTTCCCCTAGCCTTTAGAGACACCCCAGGACAAGCACTGAATGCTATCTTAAATCTGCCACCTCTGCACTTCTTGGAAGGTGAAGCCAGAATGGCAGCTTACAGATTACAAAGTACTGGTCACTGGATGACCACAGCTAATAATCTAGGACATGGCAAGATCATGTCACACATCAACAACCCACTATTAGAAATGGGTTCTGATCTCATAATCAAAGCCTATGACTTTGAAAAGAACTTTACTGTACACACAAGTTGGAATCCGGATCAACTACCAACCCCAACAAATAAGAACATCATTTTTTACACTGATGGATCTAAGTTTGAAGGGGGTACAGGCTCCAGTGTGTACAGTACCAATCCTAGAACCAACAAAAAAGTCAGTCTAGGAAAGTTTTGTAACATCTTTCAGGCTGAAGTACAAGCTATTAACGTATGCGCAAACATCAGCATAGAATAGAAGCTGTTCAATCGAGATATACACATTTTCTCAGACAGTCAGGCAGCACTGAAAGCGTTTAACGCTTTCAGTACTTCATCGAGACTGGTCAAGGAATGCAAATCCAAACTTCAAACCTTAAGCCAGGGAAATACAGTAAAATTATACTGGATCCCAGGTCACCAAGGTATTGAAGGAAATGAGAAGGCGGACAAGCTCGCAAAAGAAGCAGCCCGTAATGCAATGACCGGTCCAGAACCTGGTCTAAGCATTCAGAAAAACCAAGCCCGCTCAGCCATTAATGAATGGGTCAACACCGCACACCAACTAAGGTGGAGAAACTACAATCAAGCAACACACTGCAAAAGATTGCTAAAAACTCCGAATCCACAAACCACCAAAACCCTGTTGAGACTGAACAGAACTCGAATCAAGCAAGTAGTCAGTCTGCTAACAGGCACTGGAGCATTCAGAGAATTTATGCACAGGATTAATAGCTATAGAGATGAACCTGTTTGCAGACTATGCCAAGAGGACGATGAAACAGCCTATCATATCCTCTTTGAATGCCCAGCATTAGAGCATAAAAGACACCAACTTGATTGGAGCTTAAACTCTATTGACAACCACAAGCTAGTAGGGGACATTGCAAGTCGAGTAAATGATACGGATGTCGGCCTGCTAACTTGAAAACTTCCGACAGTACAAAAAGCCCAAAGGGCTGACGTGCCCATGCCAGCAAAAGGCAGTCGTGGAACAAATCTAATCTAATCTAATCTACTTTCCCCTAACTCATTGATAGTTGAGTCGGCCATTTATAGCTGTATTGTCCTGCTGGGTTGACTTCCCTTTTTGCGTGGTGTATTCTTAGTCGGGGCAAATTCTTGTTCCTTTTGATGCAAAAGGGTACTTGCGCAACTCTATCTTTTGTTGGCCGATATCCCTGCGCTGGCAACATGGATCCTGCTGGTCAAGAAATTGCATCGAGACGTTAGCAAAGCTAGTTTGCATTCCTTGCTTGACGACACAAATCAAACTTGACATTACAGATCTTTCTTACTGCACGCGCACAATTGACCCTTTCTCTAGAACTGTCACATCGCAAACTTCACTTTTATTAGCTCCTTTAGTAACGCACTGTACAATTAAATTTTACGTTCCTTGGTTTATGGCTTCCTCTGCATGAAAGACGTTTTCAGGTTGTTCCGGACAGCTGTGCTACACTGTAATGGAAAAACCCAGAGAATAGACCTTGCGTAACAACGCAATACCTCCTGCTGATATCACATACAGGCTGTCCGTTTAGTGTGTCGCTCTTTGATTACACCTCTACGTTTTATCCAATAAAAATGAGGTGACTCTAATGAGCTTGAAAGGGGCACATTTTAAAGTTATTTTGATGTGTCTCACAAAAGTATATACAAGGTGTTTCAAAATTGCACAGAACAAAAATATAAGGGCGTTATTCTGGAGCAAAAAATAAGGGGAAAAAACTCGAATAAACATATGTCCTAAAATAATTTATTTCAAAAATATCCGTGATCAAATCGTTTTTAAAATGTTTAAATTTAATAAGCTGGTGTTTTGTTTTCATTATCTGTTTGTTTTACTTACAACTGTCAGAATTATGAGTGACTCAGAAGAAAGAGATTACTTCAAACAGTTACTATAAATTTTACTTAAAATAAAGAAAAAAGACTAACCTGAAATAATTTTGTGTGGAACGCATGCCTATTATGTTTTTACTTTTGACTATACAACAACGCCCACATATTGTATGTAAACAAAAAAACATGTGCTGGAACAAAACCAGCCTATATGAAAAACGAATTGCTATCTTTAATTCTTTGATCAAGGATATCTTTGAAATGAATGATTTTAGGACATATGTTTATTAGAGTTTTTCTCTTATTTTTGATGCAGAATAACGCCTGTATATTGTTCTTTGCAATTTTGAAACACCCTGTATATTTTAAATGGCATTAGCATTTTATTGAATTAATAATAAATGAACAGAAATCGAAATATACAGTTCTTGGAAGAATAAATCAAGTCGAGGAAAATCTACATGTGCGAAGATCTAGTGGAAATAGAAGTTATAAATTCCTGTACACGAACAGTGTGATGTACTGTTATCATATAAAGGCTCCGTTGGCTAATCTCAAAACCAAAACAATGTGACTGCTTGGATGCAATTGCCGGCCGACTAGCTAGATTCGGAGACGGTGTGTACAATTCTTTAAAAGCTCAAAACGCCAACGGATTTTTATCAGATAACAGCAAGTGTATCCAGGCATTCAAACGAGAATACGTAAACTCATGTAGCACAATAAATCAGAATGAGAAGCTCAACTCAAGTATGGGTCGCAGTAACAAATAAAGCCAGAATGCAAATATCACAGTATAATTCGAATAATATAATCACTGCAAGAATCACAATATTTTAACATAATCGGAATCATAAGTTACCACAAATTAATTGTTAATTGCTATGATCAATAATTCGTAAATACGAAAATGAAGTACCTTAGGCAAAGATTACAATACTTACAGTTCGCAAACTTTGCAATAATATTAATTGCACACATTAAAATAAACGAACAGGCAAACGGTACAACAAAGGCTAGTTCTATGGGACTTCACAGGGTCACGTCCCTGATCCGGATTCTCAATGTGCAGCAATACAGCCCAAAATCGCCTGAAGCATCCACACTTAGAGGATATGACCCTAACTGTAACTAATGCCTAAATCGGCCCCCGGCACTGGCTGCTATAAGAGAGGAAAAGGTCCACGATAGCATACAAAAAATATGCATTACGAAGTGAACTTTCTACTTACCCTGCACAAAATTCCAGGCATGTGCGAAACACTCGGTAGAGAACTCCGCCAAATGGCGTGGGATTGAACTTGAAATACGCATGGAGTGACGAGTGTGGTAGGCCTACAAAAAATTATTCCAAAAAACTGCTGAAGAACCTGCTAGATGGAAGTTTAAAGATGAAAATGGCAATGAGCAAAGAAAGGAGAGGACACAAAATGATTATCCAGTACTAAAACGGAAACAAGGGATACCTGAAAAAATACAAATCGTACACTGATACGTTACAAACACTATCAAGCTTGTTAAGCCATTTTGCAGCCTTCAGTATTAGAGTTGATCACTTAAGCTTTCAGTACGGCCTGTCTGTATTTCAAATCCGTTGCCAGCATTTTTAACTTCTCATCGCATATTCTAACAATTTTCGAATTCGAACACCCTGTATATGGGCGCAGCGGTCTCGTTTTTGCCATTTTAGGCCACCCTTTATAAAACACGTGCTCGTTAAGCGCGGGCAAAACTAGTTCCAGCCGCCTAAGACTTCGCCTCGCCATTGGCTGTCGAGAGTCACTTGATGACGCGCTTGCTTCCCTCGAATTTTTCTAACGGTCGCTTTGGGGATTCAGCCCGGGGCCGTCGAGCGAAGAGGTCGGACGCAACGCTCAGGAGCCGCCCAAAAATACAGGTATCGTTGCAAATTATTGTGTAACCTAGTAGCCATTTTTCATACGACGCGAACTTATCATCGCGTGTGTGTTAACGCTATTGTGCCTAACTCGTTGCCTGCAGAGTGACTGAACTGACATGCATGTAGCCCACAACCGGGGCTAATTAATTAAACTACCGCATTTCTGGTCGCCATTGGTGTGACTAATCAATCGCTATTTATGTTACTGACATCGTGCCCGCCATTGCTGTAAATTTATGCGTTGCGGCCGTTTGTAATTCATAGCTAACATTTGCTCTGTGTCGGAGCCACGCTTGCAATATAGCCGCTGCTAATCCATGTGCTTTGTGTATGACCCAGTTACTACCGCTTCATGGGCTTCGGCCACAGTTACCTATAATTCAACATTTACTCTGCACTTGGCCTAACCTAGTGATACGGTCGCTGTACAGTAATGAGCTTCGGCCGTCTCTATTATGCCTAATTAGTCACTAACTTTCTGCAGTTCGCTTAACGGGCCAACCAAAGCCGGCTGTATTATGTTGACCATTTGTTGTATTTGTGTGCATTAGAAATAACGCGCTAACTCCAGCTGGGGCCCTAATTTAAGGCCTGCAATAATTAAGGCGACGTGTCCGCTGCCCGTTTTGTAACGTCAGACAATAGACGAATATCTGAATAAGGGACTTATTATTGTGTTCGACCTCTGCATGCTCTTTCCAGGTTAAACAGTTAGTGTCAAGATGGATGTACGACGAAACTTGAGCGTTGGAGCGTGCAGGTAGGTCTGGCGACGTCGTCGCAGTGGCAGCAAATACCCGAAATAGTAATTCACGTATTTCTTTCTCGAACTTGTAGTCCGAACTCGACGGTTCTCGAGTACCTTCCTGACGTAGTACCCTGTGTAGTTCTCGTCCCGTCTAACCGTCCAGGTCCGGTTATACGGTTATGTTTAAAGACAGACTTGGTGGCGTCCTATATACTTTTATTGATATTTACCGCCCCTCCGGCCGCTGCCCTTAGGTGATCTCGTGAAGGACCCTCCCTTGCTCCACTGATGCTCAGCCGGCATTATCTTGTTACGGCATGGGCAGCGGCCTAGGTGAATCTTCCGTACCGATTTTGTAGAATACCGCCCGCGCCGGGCGTTTAGTTGTTGTATGTGCCGGTGCGGTGACCGTTTCAGACCGTAACAAGCTGGCAGACTTAATCAAGCAGTTGAAGAGGTATAACCTTGATATCTTAGAAATGAGTGAGACAAGATGGAAAGACAGTGAAGAAATAGTAAATGAAGACTGCTATAAATTCACTAATATGGAGTAGGTATCCTTTTCAGTAGAAAATGTAGAAATATGTCAATAGGATGGGAACCAGTCTCAGCAAGAATTATTATGGCACGATTAGAGCCGGTTTTGCCCTCTCGGGTGACTGGCAATCGCTGTTCAAATGGGGGCCAGATGAAATTAGAAAATAAATGAAATATATTCTTCCTCGTAGTATATATCGTAACGTTTTAAATGTTTATATGTCCCTGCGAAGGGCGCCATGTAACGTTTCACCTCCTCACTAAGGGTGTTATCAATTTATACTTCGGGTTAGCTCAATCGGAGACGGAATTCGCTCAAACTAAAATATATATATAGTAAGGAAAACAGGATAATTACCCTAAATATATTGTAGATAATTATAATACAAATTAATTCGTAGTTTTAGAATTAACTGAATTGTACATTATGAAAATGGCAACTTCTTCTTGGGTTGTGTTGTTCTGGTTTGCTGGTAAACTGGAACCCTCCTAGCAGATTTGTACGGCAAACGGTTGCAATGGAGGATGTGCCAAGCGTCGCAGGTAATTGTGGAACGCGGCTGTTGGAGGCGACGGGTTGATTATAGGTTTTAGCCTGTAGAACAAACGTCCAGGCCGGATGACCTCCAAATCCCAGTATTGTTATGTTTACGGTGCTAGAATCAATTGCATAAATCACGCAGATATAAGCGATACCTGTGCCTCAGGGTTGACATAGGGGGTCGATGCAGCTGATGATCGTGCTTCAGGAAGACAATGCGCTCTTTCCGGCATGAATGCGCCGCGTAATTCTGAAAGTGAAATTTGCTTGACTTTTTGCCGTTAAATTAGTTTGACAGTTTGGTCCTTGCGAGCAGCTGGATCCCCCAGGTTAGAGTTTATGTGGCTGGTTTCGCTTTTAGAGCTGCAGGAAGGCGGCGTAGGACGTATTTGGTTGTCCCTACAGGTAAGTTAATTGCCACAGTTAATTTATTCGCGCCGTTTTCAGGTACAATATAATTCATATAGGTGCAGTTAATATTGGAATGTTAATATTCTCGTGGATTACGATCATAGGGGCTTATAATGACCAGAAAATACGTTTAAGAGATAGAGAGACGCTATCACAATTTAAACGTATTGGTTGCGGTTCTCGTGGATACGTTTAAGAGGCAGAAAAACGCTGCCACAATTTAAACAGCTAGGCTGTCACAATTAAAACGTTTGGAGAGGATTTGGGATCAAGGAATTCTAAAGGCTCAAGTCCTGGACTGGACAGGATCAGGACTGGTCGACTCAATGGGGAGAATCTCAAGTCTGGACTGGACAGGATAGGTAATCTCAAGTGACGTTAACTGGTCGTGGAGCTTCTCTCTTCGGGCGTGTTATCAAAAGAGCCGCTCCAGGCCTCGTTAGGTGCGAAGCGGCGCAGGGGTGATGTCCTCGCGTCTATTGCGCATAGTGGGTACGAGTTTGTTATCACTTGTTCGCGCGCCGGTTAGATGCACCGTCTGATAACGCCTAAACCAGCGATGCATAAATTATATATTGTTTAATGTTCATATTTAAATTTATGCAGATGCGGGTGTTACAATATAACCTGTTATCACCGTTGAAAATGAGTGCAATATTTACCAAGACCTGACAGATACGACAAAAAGTTTAGAGTAAATCAAGAACTTTTTTGGTATTTTGCAGAGCACAGTGATTTTTATATTAGAATCGTACAAGCGCATGCTGGTTTGGACCAAAGTTTATAGAGAGTCAAAAGAAGGTCATAGTGGCGCCGACATCAGAAGGTTAATACGACGCGATACTGTAGTAAAGAGAGGGCATTGAAAAGTGTCTTCGATAAATTAATGTTTCTCTTGAAGATTGCAAGAAGTGTTTTGTTGTGCTAATCTGTGTCCTCACAATTGCAAATAGAGGTTTTGAATCTGATGTGACATTTAAAGCAAAGCCATTGCTTGAAAACTGGTGCAGGTTTGAAAACATCATGAAGACTCGTATCTTCCAACAAGCGGTATCAGTTTCCTGGTAGCAAGTAAAATAATTCGTGCAAAAAGAGAAAACTTTGAAGGACTGCACTATATCTCCACTGATTTTGTAGCTCATTTAAATGAACGGTTCGCTAAGAATGAAGTCTACATCAAACTCGAACCTAGCTTACCTTCAAAGCAAATCTCGATTGCAAAGCAAAGAGCGAGATAATTAGCTTCTGATGAGGCTAAACAAATTGATACATCACTCTCCAAGAGTTTCGAAAAAGATGCTTATTATATGATTATTGATACATCAGTACAGAAAATAAAACGGCATTTTATCTTCAATGAAGGACTTCTAACGGACGTAGTGCAATTGAACCCAGGAAATTTCAAGAACCTCTTAGAGTGCCAAAACGTCTCGTGGCGATTATATCCTGCAAAAATTGAATCAACTTACTGGAACCAATCACGCTGAGCTGTGCAGAGAATTGATTCAATTTGAGCTCATTATGAAGACTACAATGCTGTTCAGTAAACATCGGATTCTGACAGAGACCTCGAATTTGATGATGATCGGAGCAATACTGAAGATTGTGAAGAATAGCGTGAGATATTATATACAGTGGATGAAATAGATGAAATCTTTGTGCTTTGAAAGTACTGCACGAGTTGAATGGTCACGGATAATTTTACACTAACGTTATCATGAACACAGATTCCCTGCGAGTTTTTTTTTAGTTCTGAAAATTATAAAAAATCATTTGTGTTCTTTATTGAGTAAAGATTTTTTTTGTTTTTTTAGTTCACGCAAATTATCTCTAATGCTTAAGATGTAAATTAAATGAATGATAGCAAGACTGTGTAAGTGAGTATAACTTACAGTGTTCTCATTGACTCGATTGTATTTTTCTAACTAAAGTTAGTTACGGATTACGATCAAAGAGTTCTGATCAGACAGAGCTGGGCAGTAATTAATTACATTTTAATTAAATTACTAATTAAATTCCTTTTTGTTTATTTGCCTTGGAATTGAATTACTTTTCAAAATGCGGTAATGGTAATTGGGAATTGCCATCTTTGTTAGAAAGTACTTGAAAATTACTTTTTAACAGTAATTAATTACTGCATTCAATTACTCAATTACTTTCGTGTAGATAAATTACTCTAAAGTATTTAAATTACTTTATAGGTATTTGACTTACTGGTAATTGAAATTACTCGAGGTAATTGAATTACTTTGTAGTATTTCAATTACTCAATTACTGACCTCGATAGGGTGCTAAATCTCCAGAACGCATAAATAAGATAAGGTCTTATTACGTTACATATTAAGCAAATCGCAGGGTATTCCCCGCGCAATATAAGCCTAATTTATTATTTCCTCTTGACGAGTCGAGTAACAGCAACTTCTGCATTTTGTATAACGCGTCCACGAGCATTAGTGCGTGTATCTGTAGCTTGTAATAGTGACACTAATATTTATTGTGAGACATGCTAAGTGTAAGATGCTATAAGAATATTTGCGGTAAGTACAGTCGTGTTCAAATAAATCTGGGACAATGTTTTTTCATATGTAGGTTCAGTTAAGTATTGAAGAATAACTCCATGTATTTCCTGCTATCAGAAAAAGTTACATTAAACTTTAACAGGTAATGAAATCTGTAACTCTTTCTGGTAAGAGGAAATCCATGGAGATATTCTTCAATTCTTAACTCAACCTGCATGTGAAAAAAACACTGTCCCAGATTTATTTGAACACGACTGTACATTACAGATTACAATACCTACGGTAAAATAATAATTTTAAATAGCTTCATTAGACGATATTGGTTCATAATGATTATTTATTCATTTCAATTTGCTTGTTTTAAACGATCCGTGCAAGTGTAACAGACCTTAAGTCCAGAAAATTACGTTTTTTAGTGAGGAATTGAATTAAACGGACAAAATCCGATAACAACATTTAAACAGCGGAAAACACGTATATAAAATGTACCTAATTGTAAAATCCCATGTTTGGTTGACTTAAAAATGCATTATGGCTTCTGGTAATTTAAAAACGCCGCCGCATAAGTTTACCGCATTCTTGCATCGAACATTTTGTAAATTATCCATTCTTTCTCTTCATCCACCTCTGTCAATTCAATGATTTGGAAATGTATTATTTATATCATTTCTGACGGCAAAACCAAAACGCGCGGGGCAGCCGTCTTGATGAAACCAGATCTGGGTATCTCTTGCAACTTCCTCCAATGCAGGACCTACCTCATTAATCAAAAGTTCTAAATAAGTGTTCGAATTTAAATTTCCAACAATTTCAAACGGTCCGATCATTTTATTATAGATCATAGTCCACATATTATTTTTTTGATGGTATTGGGTTTTTGTACAGAGATTGATTATTCGGTTTTCTTGCGCACAATATCTAGTATTTTGCACATTGGGTTCGATGTTTAAAGTAAACGTACAAAATACACAAAATATATTTCTACTTTCTTTATCTGGTTTGATATTTCCTGATGACACTGCGGTTTGGATGGATGATATCTGTGCTCCTTTAATGTCTTAGATACCGCCGACTTTGACACATTTAATTCACGACCAATTTGTCTTTTGCTGTATGTTAGGTCAATATTGATCAATCCCAAAACACCTTCCAATTACCTGCCATCGCACCAACATTCCTGCAATTACCTTTATTAAAATTTCATTATTTAAATTTTTATGAAAGCAAAAATTAAATAATAATCACTAACCACTGCTAGCTTCTGATTCTACTGAAATTTTAGCAGTTTCTTCAAAATGTCGGACATATCTGTGTATTGTAAATTCAGACGATATTGGACTGTTATCAAATTTTACGGAGAACAAATCTCTCACTCTACACAAACTAACCCCACTGTAATATGTTTTTACAATAAAAATTCGCGTCGTTCGAGTAATCGTTGATTTTATAAAGTAAAAACAACTGAACTAACTCTGAATGTCATAATAATAAATTAATTTGGGTATAGTTGTCAACTGTTTTCAAGTCAAGGCAACTCATATTTAAAAAAAGGAAAAATTTGGTTAATAGTATTTAATGAAAATTGACAAAAATTATTACATTTTTGATACTATTAGATGTGCAATAATTTTCTCTTCCCATTGATACCAAAACATTTTCTGTAGGTTGAATTGGCGAGCAGAAATCCATAACTGTTAAAACAATGTTAAATCTCTATGTTCCAGTTTGAAAGTGGATACCCGGTATGTTAAAATTTATAACGAATACTGTATAAACCATTATAAGGGTTGTTCTCTGAATGTAATTTTTTGGCAGTGGTCTATTATGATATGTTTTTCGGACTTTTTCCACTGTCTAGGGTGTAAATCACACAACGTTTCGGGAGTTTTGATCTACTCCCGTCTTCAGGTGTTCCTGGTTAGTCCTGAGAAGGACAACTAAAATATATAACCGCCCTGGTGGCCTAGTGGTTAGAGTGGCAGACTAGCGATCAGCGGTCCCGGGTTCAAACCCCGGGGGAGGCACAAATTTACGTAGAAAAACGTATAATATCAGTCCTTCTCAGCACTAACCAGGAACACCTGAAGACGGGAGTAGATCAAAACTCCCGAAACGTTGTGTGATTTACACCCTAGACAGTGGAAAAAGTCCGATAAAACATATCATAACATTATAAGGGCTCGTTATATTCAAACGACCATGAATCTACTAATATATAAAAATTTATATACGGGGTTCTTATATTTAAAACGAACCCAGACTGTTATTATAAACAAATATAAAAAGTAAACCGCGTTCGTGAAATTCTAAAAATGGCGATTTAAGAGTGAAGTTGATATTCGATCAATGATCAAATATACGTTATTACAATAAAATCATGACGAAAGGGTACAGGGGATTATATGAGCAACTAGAACTGAATTAAGTATTCGCCTGAATCCGAAATGCCAAAATTACTCTAATTAGGGGAGTCTTTGCAGGAACTCCAGAAAGTTTTGTTGTAAACGTAATGCGCGGATGCGATGTTTATCACAAATGGATTTCGATAACGTAGTCCATTCATAATTGCATAAAATTAATGCATTGTAAAAAACTATGGAATGGAGCGTTATCGGAATCGGAATCCGTCTACTATCTTAATAATTTGATAAACCTTGTAACGCCTCGTTTCAATTTTATTTCAAAAGCGCGTTAATGCATTTAACACCGACTTTCGAACCACCTTATAGCTATATTTTATAGCAAAGGAATTCAAGCTTATCGTAGCAGGCGTGTAAGTGACGTGATAAACACCTGCACATTTTCGCGTCTGAACTAGCTTTTGGCATTTCGATCTGCGTAGGCTGTTAGAACAGAAGAATAGTTCGAATAGTATGGATTTTCTGAGAGGCGTTCTTGTTTTGTAAGCAAGCGAAGCCGCTATGTGTTGTTTCGCGGGCGCGCTTTCAGCGTTGGTAAGAAAGCTCATCTAATATTATGCTTTGCGTATTAGTTTTGGTTATTTAGGTTGGATTGCTTTGCGCTTCCGCTCATCGAAATCGCTGCAATGCGTCTTCTAAATTAGGCCGTGAACATCATCGGTAAGAATGCTTTTGCGAGCATAATTTCGTTTTCTAATTTTCCAGTATTTATGTCGTCTAGTATGGGCTAGTTTAGGCTAGAAACCGCTACTATGGGCTCACAATACAGCAGCCACGGGCTAAAATTGAGCAGCTAGTATGGGTTCTCACGAAGGCTGAAATTCAGCATCCCGGAGCTAACGTTTTGGCTCTTCCTTGAGCTAACCGAATTCGCGCCTGTCGGCAGCCAAAATTTTCTTCCTTTTGATGCTAGCTTTTTTTGAGAGGCGATCTTGGGATTCTGAGAATCATGCAGTCAAGTTGGTCTTGAGTCTTCGTAGAAAAATGCAACAAAGAAGACTTTCCTGCCGATCGCTGGATTTCATCATTAATTAAACTGTAAGTACATGCCATTATCAGCTCTAGTTTTTTATCGGAAAAGGCATTATGCCGCAAACTTATATCAGTTCTTACTAAGATCTTAGCAACTTAAACCGGGCGTGTCAAATTAATCTTTTTTTCAATAGTTATTACTGCAAAAGTGCGAGTATTTAAATAATTCGAAATTACTGAAATAGCTTGTATACTATATCTCAGATGGCGCCCTTAGCGTTATATGTTTGTCATTTGCGATTGCACAGGTGTTAGCCTGAAGTTGTAACTTAAGCTGTAACTAGCGAGTTCTGAAATGTTACTTCGATTTTATGTTTTTTAAAATGTGGCTTTGTCTGTATTGCCCCGATATACAATTACATGTGTCTATAAGTTGGGTGACGCCAACCTTGATTGGTTTGTGCTGGATATTAAATATTGTTTTGACTGTTACTGTTAGTATTTGTTGTTGCAAGCATTACTACAGTTTGTTTGCTTGTTTGTTTGTTAATGGACAAGGTCTAGGCATGCAGAGTACCAGGTACCTTAGACACCGACTGCTTTGGTCATATGGTTAAAGTCCTACTTAGAATTTTGCCGAGACTAAGGAGTTCCAACACTAGCAAGGGATCTTTTACATGCTACACGTCGTAATAACATGGGACCCACGGCTTTACATCACTTCCGAATGATGGCATTCTGTAGAAGCTTTCATCTGCATTTTTTTATTTTTGAAAACCTCACCGGGATCGGGAATCGCACTCGCGACCCTTAGATCAGTAGTCAGGATGCTTACCACTGAGCTACCGACCCCGGCCATTACTCCACTTAGATTGAGCTATGCAGCGAAGCTTACAAGGTAGGTGTTGATTTATTTTCCTAGCTAGGTTTGTTTATTTGTTGTGAATAACGACTAGGCGCCCAATTTTTTTATTAATCTACTGTTCAATAGTAAAAGCCCGAATCATTTTTCAGCCTGCTCCTTACATCACGCCATATTCTGCCGAGAGTTAAAAGAGCTAGCCGAGGCTTTGTCAACCCCTCGCAAGCTCGGCAGCTAACCCGTCCAGCCACCCCACATAAAGTATATAGCTTTTGCTTCTAATAACATAATATAGTATTTTAGTTTCATTAAAAATGTTTCAAATACGTTATTTATTCATTTACAAAAAGCTATCAAAAATAGTTCAAGTATGTTGCTGGATCTTATGGTAATAATAAAAATTAAATATTGAAAGGGTTTTTTTCTCGCCTGATTTGGCTCAGTCGACTAATGCTACAATTCGGGAAAAACATGCACGCTATTTGCTTGCCGTCCAATTAAATACTGCTACATGTATTACGTTTATTATGATCACTATTGTATATAGCAATAACGGTAGTAATTTATTTTGGCGGGAAATTATATATCCATTATTGTATACTCTTTACTTATAAATTGGCATAATAACACAATATGTCACTGCTGATAACTAGCTGACTCTATGATAATGCTAATTGAAGAGTTTAATCAATAATTAAACTTGTTGACGTGATGACGTAGGTTACGATTTCTTGAAAATTTGGAAGTGCAAAGACCGGAATGACGTAGCTTCTAGAAAATTGTTTACATGAGTCATTATTGGTTATTCACCGACGTGTATCAAAGATACCTGTAGTTTCTGTTAATAATGTAAAGTCAGTAAAGTTGCGAAATCGTGGTGGTTCGTTACTCGTTTAAACCACGTGTCACAACAGCAACTGGTTACTCGTTTTATTACCGTTGTATTTCTTCCGTGGGCGGAGTACCGGTAATCCATTCCATTGATAAGTTTCATCCTGTACTGAGCCGAGCCTGCAGCCTGGCAACACGCAACACGAAGGTTTATTAGTGTTAAGGCTTGGCGAGTACGGGTGTGATAATTACAGTACCATTAGTATTCTAGCAAGTAGTTTTACAAACTAAACTCAGCGAAAACATGGCGTTTACCTCTCCCATGGCAAGTCGGGAATTTCTCTGGGATGTTTTCTCAAGGTAAGGAACAGTTTGCATAATGGATAACCTCAAAGCCAATATTTGTAATTGTGCAATTTTAGAGTCGATAAAGACAGAAGCGGGTTTATTTCTGCGGACGAACTGCAGATTGCTCTCTCAAATGGAACCTGGAGCCCATTTAACCCTGAAACTGTGCGACTGATGATCGGTATGTATGAGCAATTGGACTTCTAGTATGTGGCGTAAGACGTTTTGGCTACATTGGCTGTTGTATCGCTAGGTGGATGATTTGTAAACGTTGCGTTGGTTCAAACATAGTTTAGTAATCCTACATTGTGTAGCTATCTCTACAGGGTGGTCAATTTGCCATGGGATTAAATGGGAATCTGTTAGCAGAAGAAAAGAGTTGCATGTTAATGGAGTTTCAAGAGCAAAGCTTGGTATTTTTGTAGAGCCTATTTTAATTATTGATGACTGTTCCTTTCAAATGCTAATTGTTATTTCATTACCCATGTATTTGAAAGTGTGTAATTACGGTAGCTCTTCTAAAGCCCTTTCACATTCAGTAGATTTAGTAGGAACTCTACTTTATTACCAGGCTTAGGATAAATATGCACTTAAAATTTGAAATATATGCATGCAAATATGCACGTAAAATACCGAAAATATGCACTGAAATATGCACTTTTAAATATAATAGTTTAAGTAAAGTAAGACTAGGATAGATGCAATTTTTTATTAATTAATTCACAAATACATTCATACATTTTTATAAAACGGCAGAAAGATATTAAATGTTATTAAATTAGTAATACAAATAGTTATATATTAAACTAATAATATTGAATTATAATTAAGATACATTTAAATGTTACTATTACATTTAATAATTACATGGTGTAATAAATTTTCAAATTTAAATTTGCGTCGATTATCAGAAAGAATGTTTTTGTATTGCGAAAAAACTCTTTCGACATCGCACGATACAAGTGGAGCAAATTCCATTTTGTCAATATCTGCAATATTTAAATTAACAAGGCTGTCATCAATTTTTGAATTATTTTCTAGCACGTCACTAACATTTTTAAGCTGAAGATAACCACTGTTTTTTGAAAGCACTGATCTTAACTTTATGATGAAATCCTTTTTCTTCAATACATTCAAGGCACTAACAACTTGTTCTACTGTTTCAATGTTTTTTTTAATTGATGTTCCTTTTCCTTGTAATTTACAAATTGCAGATGATATGCAAGTCAATTTAGTTGCGATGAAAATTAATTCTTCGCGAATTCCTTTTTTCTTTAAAATAGATTGTGCATCTTTAATGCATTGCGCTTCTTCGATATCGAATTCGTTTACAACAGTTTTTATTATTTCAAAGTTTTCAGCGTAATACTTCGCAGCTTCGATCCATGTTCCCCATCTCGTGATTACAGGCACAGGCGGAAGCGGCAGATTGTCTGTAAATTCCCTAAATCTTTGCTGACGATTGGGTGCTTTCAGAAATACTTTTTTAACACTAGATATTAAGAAATTTACATCAGGATAAAGGGAGCGAACTAATTCTGCAACACGATGCAATCCATGAGCTACACAAGTAACGTGTATCATTTTAGGATACAAAACCTGCAGGCCGTTCATTGCTTTGCACATATATGGGGCTGCATCCGTGCATACCACTAACACATTTTCATACAAAATTCCCGATGGCCACAAAACACTTAAAGAATCGTTAAAAAACGCCGCAATTGTTGAATGATTTGTATGGTCCAACACTTTCATTGTCAGTAAGTAAGACTTTTCCTTTTCATCGTCCGACTCCAAAACACCAAACACAAAATTTGCAACAGCCCTGTTTTCCATATCGGTTGTCTCATCAAGTGAAACCCAAATATTTTTATTGTATTTTACAGTTTCCCTCATTTGGTTCAATGTAGCACTGTACAGGTCAGGAACGTAATTTTTTCTTAACGTTGATTCGTGAGGAGTATCTCGCTTCATGTACTTCTCTAGAAATTCTGTGAGTTTTAGATTTTGCAACTTTGCTCAAGGTATATCGGCAGATATGAAAGCTTTACATAAATCGTAATTAAACTCAGAATTGTTCGGTCCTGGTTTTGGCATTGTGCTGATCAATAATTGTTGCTGTTTATTAGCAGTTTTTCTGCTTTTATTGCTCAGATGTTTTCCTGTTTGCATATGCTGAGTAACTTGAAATTTTTTCGAAGCTGCAATTGCGACTTCGCAATATCGACAAAATAACACACTACCATCCGTGGTAAAGTCTTCAAAATCTTGCACAAACTGCTTTAGAACTACACTTAAAGATCTTTTCTCTTTTCCCATTTTAAATATTAATTTGGGATTTGATTTGTGTTTCATATACGAAATTCAATGTTAACTGTAAGATGGATGTTGGAGAACTAAACTTGTGGCTCTACTACAAAATGAAACTTGAAGAGGTGGCAAGAAACAGATTAGTACCGATTTCCTAAAACATATTTTGTCAATCAACACTAAGACCCTTTTACAAAATCTGGTTAAATGTTAAACCAGTAATACCATCCATCACTCAAGAGTGGTGAAGTATACAACTGCTCATTATATAGCCCCATTAAGGTGGCTTAACCAAAACATAAGTTTACCTGGGCTATAATCCCTAGACCATTCTAAGGCTTGAGGGAAAAGGATTTGCATTTCCTTGCTTAAACTTAAAAATTATCAAAATTTAACCAAACGTTTAAACAGATGTATTTTTCATACTGTTCTGCCATTGAAAGTACTAACAACTTGCAGAATAAATACATTTTATGCAACTAGAAATTAAAGTTTTTAGAAATATGCAATGTTAATTAGAAACCTTCAAAATATGCATTTATTCTATAAAACCGTAAAAATATGCATTTGCATATGCAGATACGCAAATGCATAAGGTAGGACTCTGACAGAAAAATTACGTCGATCGGTAGCGATCGTTCAACATTTCAATTGCATATACTTGAATGCGCCTACTCTGACAGCGTCGAACGGTCACGATCGATAGCGGTCGATATCGACCGTCCAGCACGAAATTCAATTCGACTGGAAAACTTTGTTGTTGGACGATAGCGGACGATGGTTGGCGCATGCGTAGTTCAGTGCAAGTTGCACAGAACGATATTCAATGCACACTAAACTGTATAAGCACGTGGCTACATAACCCCAAAGTTGGTTTTTGTTTTCTAAAATTTCAAGACTGACTTTGAGTACTATAAAAACTAAAACACTACAAAATTTTGGGGTTATGTGTGTTTAAGCGAGAACAATGACCCTCATGGACGCTGGATGCCGAACGACGCTGTCAGATGTTCGCCTATATTTCAAGCGATTGCGGGCGATCGTAACCGTTCGATTGCGAACGCTTGCTAGCCTGTCAGAGTCCTGCCTAACTATCCTAAGCCTGTTTATTACTATTGATTCTATTTTTCCTTCAGCTCTGTAACCAGTTTCACTTCTGAAAACCCTGAATTATAAATTGAGCCAATCTTTTGATGACATTGCTGAATTGTTACTCAGTTGATAAGGTTCCTCAAGTATATAATGTTTATTTATATACCGGGTGTCCGTTCTCAAACTCGAACGTAGGAATCTAGCATTGCATTGAACGTTTTTGCTGACTCCTGCTCGCCAATTCAACGCACAGGAAAGGTATTGCTATCAATAGAAAGATATAATTATTGCACATCAAATGATACTGGTAATAGTGGTAATAATAATATTTACTGATATAGTATAGAAATAATGGTAAAATATCTAAAAATCAAATGCAGAATGTGTGGGTGGTGTTGTTATGTTTGATAAAGATTCTTCCATCAGTCGTTCATACATTTTTATAACTGAAATAAGTTGTAGCTTCTCGCAGTAATTTGGACCGTGCTTCAGTAAGATTTTCCCAAATAGTAAATTCAGTAAACTTAGCAGTTTTTTATTTTTAAATACCAGATGTCGTACCTTGTAGTTCATAAATTTGACAATAACTGGTCTTCCCTTTATCTCACATTGCTGTGTTTTTATATTTTCTAGCCGTGTGACCTTTCGATATCACTTGTGATATTTAGTTTCATTCCCTTGTTGAATAAATTTAACAATTCGGTTTCTGTATTTTCCTGTGCCACTTCTAGCAATCTAAACAATTCATATGGAAATATTGCTCTTGTCGATCCAAATCACTTCTTAGTAGCTTTTTTTTTCTGTAAGTGTAATAAGAAATAAAGCAAAAAATGCCCTCTTAATAAAATGCAAAACCACGTACACATTAAGTCACAGTGCATCCATCTTATACAAGATGCTCATATCTACACACAGACGCTGTAAAAAAGACAGGCTAGTATTTGTTGATACTCATACAGCTGATGGCAGGTTAAGCGAACCGTGGATAGGAAATGGAATAACACCGAAGCATCTTTGATTTTTCCCTTGTCACACACTATAACAGCCACATTCAAATTTGTCTTGTTTTTGCAATGCTTTTAGTGAGCACCTGCAGTCTGTATACTGGACCATAATTGACTTTAGTAACACAGGTTGAGCATCTCTGATCTGAAATGCCATAAATGAAAAATACCACACCTAACTTCATGTGACGGATCACCTTTCCTTCTAAAGATCCCCCTTCTTTGTCTCTCAATTGCCTCTGAATTTTTTCACCTAAGTAATTAATTATAGTGTGCAGTAACTTTTAATCAAAATACACCATCATAGGTGGTTTCCTGCCATTGTTTCTTATTGCTGTTGTTTAACATCTGATACAGGTATTCTGGTGATGCTGTTCTGCTTATTTACCCTGAACACATTATTTTCCACTGTATTAATGGTATATCATATTTTTTATTGTTAAGTACTTATGTCCGAAATCTGAAACTCTTCTGGTCTGCAGTATTTCAGATAAGGAATACTCAACTTGTATGGAATTTATAAAAAAATTTCTCAACTAAAACACGTCGGGTAGACCATGAAACTGAAAAACTTAGTAATTTTCAAAATGTATTAAGTTTTGTAGATACTACTAATAAATGAAAATTGTCAAATATGTAAATAAATGCTGATCAGAGTGTTCTTCATTATCTTCTAGTTGTAGACTCGATGGTAATTTATGTGTAAGGTGAATAAAATTAAAAAACAATAATATAATCACTTTGTTCAATTTCCATAACAAATTTCAGTGTTAAGGATGTTTTCATAATAAAAAATACTTCTTCTTTGTTCTCAATCTCTGGATTGTGTAATGTTTCCCCACCTTTACAACACCAAATTGGTCTTCAATTTATTTTGTCTAAGTGTATATTAGTTGTATTAATTTCAATATGATACTTCGACTATCCAAAGAAATATCACCTCTTTTGGAAGTTGTCTTATTGACTTACCTTTGTATTCTAATAAATCTTATGTCATTTCTGACATGTTTTAATTAAATAATTCTGACATATGACATTATGTCATGATAAATACCCCTGTTGTAACCTAGACTAACTAGCTCGGAACAATGAGATTTCTTTTTCTACAGCTGAATGGTATTACTATTCAATATGAAATCGATATTTACTTCAACCTGTAAATATTACTTATCTCTCATCAACAGTATAAATACATTACGTTATATTTGCATATCAACTAAAATATTGTTTAAATCAATAGTTTTTAGAAGTATCCCAAACTTGACCTTTAAATTAAGTTATGTTTCAAATGACACATTACAATAAAACCATAGTTCACTTGCAAATAAATTTTAATAGATTGTTCTAAATGGCAAAAATTTAACTCTTAAATTAATATATATATATATATATCTAAATAAACAAAATTGTTTAATTAACTTGTAATTGAAATAATAAATATTTTAATTAAACTGGTCAACTCTAAGTATGTACAATTACTGTAAAATTTATCTCACTTCAAACTTGTTTATAACAAATATAAAATGTCAATGATCTTTACTTCTTTGGTTGAAATACCTGACTGCTTAACAGGATCTTTATATTGTTGTCTAGCACCTATCCAATACAGTGGCTGTTCCAGTTTACTCCAAGCTCGTTGTAGAACTTCTACAATTCTATTCTTTACGATAGAAACTTCATCTAGTAGCAAACGAAATTCACTTTCGCTCTACACTGGCTCTAGTTAACTCATTGTAATCTAGTATTAACTTTGTAATAGATATATACAATTGAACTCAATGAAATAGCATTGACATGAATTTTAAAATTATAATGATCTTGATGCTAAATCGTATTAAACCGTAGGAAAAGCTATTTTACCACTACATATTTAACTTGGAGATTATTATCAGATCACAGTTGATGGAATTCAACCATCAACGTGAATTTTATATGAATATTTTTCAATGTTATTTTAATATGTTATTTCCAATAGAAACCCATTTGGTTTTTCTAATAACTGCCGCCAGTCATTCATATAACTGTTCTATTCATGTACTGTCTTAACCAATTATTTTGTTGCAGACTTCCACTGTTCCGGTTCTAAGCTAATTGTTGTAGGTGTTCCATCCTTGTTCTTCCTTTAGCGTTCATTCTTTCTAGTATGGTTCTTAAAGTCTCTCATGTATTATAATGTGTTCTATTAATTGTCACTGTATCCGCTACTTCTGTCATGTTTTGCTTCATTTACTCTGTGTCACCTAATTTCGTTGTTCTCTTTTTCTATTCCTCTTATTGCTACTTGGTCTACTCTTTCCCCATAACTTCTTTGTTTTGCGATGTTTTAAATAGAACTAGATTCTGGTTGCTGTCGTATGTTTGTGCCATGGTAACTTCTGCTGTTCTTTATTTGGTTTCCGAATATTTGTTTTTTCAGGATGTAATTAATCAGATAACTTCTTCTATCTGCTAGCATGAATCAAACCACCTCTTTTTACATGGTGCTCAGAGTATCAACTATTACTAGCTCGTACCTTGTGCGTATTTTGTGCAGAATTCTACTAATATCTCTTATTTTTCATTTTATTTTTCTACTCTGCTTATCTTGGGATGTGTTTTCTATGTGATATTTGATATATTTAACAATATAAAAGAATAACAAACATAACTACAAAAATTAGGAGAAGAAAAGGAGAATACTGGGGAAAGTTATACTAAAGACATGGAATATTATTTAAAAAAAAAAATTGGAGGTGAAAATATTTTGAAACAACAAAGATGGGAGACACATGGAAGCATAGTCTGTACACAAGGCAAGAGAACCTAAAGGTAAATGATCTCCAAGAAATAATGAATGTAGTAAATGTACGAGAGGAGATAGCAGATAAAGTAAAGATGTTAAATATTGATCTAGTACGGTGGAATAATTAACAAAAGAAATAAGTCATGCCTGTATTTAAGAATGGGGATAAACCTCAACTTAGAAACTAGAGAGCCATCGCCTTTCTGAATATGATATTAAAACTATTCCTTCTGTTATTGCAAATTCTAACAAAGATAAATGACGAGTACCAAATCATAACACAACTGTATAATGGCAATTATGTAAAAATAAGAAGTAATGACCGACTAAGTGAACCAATCAAAATAAATACAGGTATTAGATAGGGTGACTTGCTTGCTTAGTCTCCTATTATTTAACTGTATAATGGAAGAAGTAATCAGTTGCTTGAAAATATGCCAGAATGGGAAAACAAGCAAACATTGTGTGCTATGTTGACGATATAGTCATAATAACTGAACTGGAGGACGACCTGCAAAAACTGTTTCATCGATTGGACATAAGCAAACCTTGCCCAGTAAGATGTAAACTGGAAATTCGAAGTAATAAGGTACTAAAATTTTAGGATGCCTTAATTATACAATTTGAAACAACTAAGGAAATAAAGAGCAGCATATGTAAGAGTCCAACTAATATTAACTTCATAATAGGAATGACGGCTGAATAGAGTAAGAAAGGACAAAAGAAGACAGCAGTGCGAGATGAATCAATGGGTGAAAAAAAGACAAAGACAATGGAATGAGCACATAGAATAGTGAGAGCAGCGTGGTACAGGAAACTTACTGGAAACGAAACATAGACAGGCCACTTAATAATCCAATCATGGAATTCTCTGTGTAGATAATCTTAAGTAACAACAAATTTGCTTAGAGAAGAAAAAGAAAATACAGTAGAACTCGGTTATAACAAATTCCACGGGACTGCTATATTTGTTCGTAATAACCGTTATTCGTTATACCAAGAAGGTCATAATTTGAGCAAATTTCCAACTTCCGCATAATTTCTACTTTTTCGGAAACCGATAAAGTTTTCCATTTGACTCCCGACATTTTTCCACAACTAGAAAATGCGTAGGTACATACGGAATGTCAGTAAAGGAACGACCAAGATACATCCACTTGAAGATTTTTGCAACTCTTTTTGTTGCGTTATAGGCCAAGGTCTTATAGCTATTGTATTTTTAATCCTGTAAAGGGTTTTGTTAAATACAATAGCTAAGACGTGGCTATGACGCAACACTTTCGTTTTGCAGAATTCGATAACAGAACTGAGCCATAACATCGGGCGAAACCCATTATCGCTTTTCGAAGAACTGGATCCTGCAGGTAGCTGCTGGATTCTAAGAAAAACGGAGTTGCTTACAATGCCCACTATCTCGCGCTATTGTACAGAGTGCTAGAGAGAGCTAGAGAAAGTGGCCTACTACGAAATTTAACTGACCACTATTTTCCTAGAAAACCTTCCTTATTATAATGTTGCCACAACAAAATACCTAATATCTTTCAGTTACATTTTATTAGGAGATGAAAAGGATCAGTTCTGAGAATGTATTCTTAAATTTTGGTTCGTTATGCCCATGAAAGGAATTCGTAATAAACATGAAATACATGCATTAAATCAAATGTAATTCAAATATACCTTCAAAATTATTCGTTATAAACGTGAATTCGCTGTAACCGTGATCGTTAAAAGCGAGTTCTACTGTATAAGAAACATACGCCGAATGTAGGCAGACTAAAATTATTGCTAGTAATTTGAATTATGATCAATACCAATCAATCACTTTAATAAGTATAGATTGAGAAGCAGAAAAGAAGATAGAAAAGATTATTTTATTATTCAAATTTAATTATACGGGGTGTAACAAAAATGGTGTTCTTATGATATACAGGTGGCTTGTACGACTAAAAATAAGGAAAAAAGTTTATATAAACATATGTCTCAAAATGGTTCGTTACTGAATGACAGCTACTTCAGGTTTTTCAGTTTTTTATTCATAAAGATAACAGAAAACAGAGTTGTTTAATTGAAATCATAATAAATATTCAATATGACCTCCACTGGCAGCAAGACACTGCTGAACTCGTTGGATCATGGACTATTTCACGCTCTCATAAATTACTGGTGTGTTCCAAATTTGCTGGCATCCGCCTTCTACTTTGTTGAAAATTCTCAATGTCTTGAACTGGAGTAGAATACACCATAATTTTAGATGTTCTCATATGGAAAAATCGAGAGAATTTAGATCGGTGACCATGCAGGCCACGCTACAAGTCCATCACGGCCAATCCATCTTCCAGGATATACTTTGTTTAAAAAGTTGCGTGCTCTGTAACTGAAGTGGGCCAGCATGTCCTCTAATAGCTCTTAACAGCCAAATCTGGTAAGTCATTTTCTGAAGAATACCGATAATTCTGGCCAGAAAGTCGTTCGTGTAATACAATAGGACCAATCAAGAAGCTGTTGATAATTCCTACCCACACATTTAATGAAAATTGCTGTTGATGCCTGGACTGAATAATGGCTTAATGGTTTTCTTTTGGCCACTTATGTAAATTGTGAAAATTAATGATGATACCATCTCTTGTAAAGCCAGCTTCATCAGTAAAAAGCACAGATGGCAAAAAAAAAAGATCGGCGGCACATGTTTCTTAACAACCATGCATAATAAGCTTCTTGTAGTGGGAAGTCATTCTCACTAAGTCTCTGTACTCTTTGCATTCGTCACACAGTTACATGATCGACACCTTCCGCTAATGCAATTCTTGGAGTTGCATCACCTGCATTTTCGTCACGTAGTCCAACACACGTTCTTGTAGTGCGTGGTTTGCCGCGATCTCGGACTATCGGTTTGAAAGATCCTATTTTTGTTAATCTAATATGAAGCCTTTTGAATGTTTTCCCGTTTGGTAAAGGTCGGTTTGGGAAGTGGTCTACGTAAAGTCTTCTTGCTTCCGCCCTATTACAGTGTGCCAAACTATGCATTAAATGCATGTCTAACATCTCTTCAAAAGAATAATCTGCCATTTTTGTACAACTAATTAGAAAACAATACTAATGACTTAAATGACTTAACCAACTGTCATGACTGTAAACAAGAAGCACGGATTACCTACTATGTGATAATTTTAAGACAACTTTTTTCCTTATTTATATTTGTAGCAGCCGCCTGTGTATAGTCAGCCCACCATTTTTATTACACCTTGTATAACTATACATTATTAAGTTTCACTGTGAATGCAAGACCTGTTAAAAACTAGTCAAGC
>CALNHX010011704.1:0-30224 GCA_940337035.1 Agriotes lineatus
TTACATTAAACAAGTTATCTAATAATAATATTCTTGTAGATTTCCATGGGCGGCCCTAATGTTGATTGGAAGTTTTTTACTTTCTCGCATACGGTAGTATAGAGAAAGTATTGTAATCGTCAAAAAAATCGACTTCGAGATTTTGACGAATCTTGACGTTTTAGACCTCCTAGAGTCCGAAAAAACCATTTTTCGAATTATGTCTGTGTGTGTGTATGCGTGTGCGTGTGGGCGTGTGTGTGTGTGTGTGTGAACACGATAACTTAAAAACGAAATAAGCTAGATTCTTGAAATTATGTACATAGTCATTATTCAAAATTTGTAGATTCCTGTCAAATTTTGAGCAAAATCGGTTAACCGGAAGTGGCACTTTACCTAAACAGGTAGCGGTACCTATTCAAGTAAAGTACCAGTTTGCTTCGAGATATTTGAACAAAATTTTGTACATACATTTCTTATGTAGAAAAACTACCAGATATTACAGTTCAGTATGATCGGTTAACCGGAAGTGGCATTTTACCTAAACAGGTAGCGGTATCCATTCAAGTAAAGTACCAGTTTGCTTCAAGGTATTTGCACGAAATTTTGCACATACATTTATTATTGGGAAAAACTCCCAGATATAAAATTTCAGTATAATAGGTTAACCTAAAGCGGCACTTTACCTAAACAGGTAGTGGTACTTTCATATGTTTGTACAGGCGCGTAGCGAAAAGGCAGATAAGTAAGTTGTTTTGGGGCACAAAACTTAAAATAAAATTGTATTTACGCAGAACATTTTTAATGTAAACATAGATAGATACATATACAACTGTTAAACACCAATAGTTATCAGCACCAAGGCGAATGCGAGAAAGTCTAGGGGAGCACACTCCCGATTTTATTTCTTTATTAAAAGAACATCGAACGAAGTCAACAACAAAAAAGATACTTGATATTGATTCTTGTGGGCTTCATATAGTACATGGAGCATTGAAAACTGGGCACAAATCTGCTGGCTGGAAAATGAATGAATTCCTTAGAGGAATTTATTATCTATTTAAGGATTCTCCCAAGCGAAGGGCAAATTTTCAAAACGTGACCGAATCCCACCATTTTCCCAAGAAATTTTGTGTAACACGATGGGTTGAGAATCATTCTGCAGCAACTAGAGCTATTGAAATTCTAGATCACATAAAAACTTACATAGAACACTCTAAAACTAAACTGCCAGTAAATATTTCAGTAACGAATGTTAAGTCAGGTTGTAAAGATTCATTTATAAAACCAAAATTAGCTTTCTTTGCTTTGATTGCTTCTATATTAGACCCATTTTTAAAGAAGTATCAAACTTCTAATCCAATGTTATCTTTTTTAAAAGACGATATGGAAGCATTAATCCGAAATTTATTGTGTCGAATTGTAAAAGTTGATACATCAGATTTAAATATACAGCAAATCCTACAAATTAATTTGGAATATGCTTCTAATCTGAAAAACGTGAAGGATGTTGATGTGGGATTTGAAACAAGAAGGTATTTAAAGAACAAAAAATTAAATTAAAAAGACAAATTATTATTTTTAAAAGATTGCCAGCATTTTGTGAAGGCAACTGTAAAAAAAAATAACAAAAAGATGTATAAAGTATCTGTTGGTACATGCAGTTACTTCGCTTAATCCAAAAACAATTAATACTAATTCTGTATCATGGTTAATGGAAAAATTTGATAAATTACTAGAAATATTACATGATCATGAGTTTATTACAGCGACTACAGCAGAACGATCAAAAATTGAATATGCGACATTTATTAAAACTAAGATTTCTGAAATCGCTTTGTATAAAGAGGCTGAGAGACTGGATTGCTTTTATCATCGTTTGCTTGTGGGACATGAATTCGAAAATTTATGGAACATTGTTAAATTCATTTTGATTATGTCCCATGGAAATGCTAATGTAGAGGCTGGATTTTCCATTAATAAACATTTATTAGTAGAAAATTTAAAAGAGGAATCTCTTACTTGTCAGCGTGTTGTTTATGATGCTGTACACAGCAAGGGTGATGTTTTAAATGTTGTCATTAGTGACAAAATGAGATCCTATGTAAAAAATTCTAGCTTCAAATATAAGTTGGCTTTGGAACAAAGAAGAAAAGAAGAGCAACAGGAAAGTGGAGAAGCATCGCTGAAGAGAAAAGCCACGCAAGAAATATATATGCTAGAATCTAAACAAAAAAAAATAGAACGCGATACAACGTATGAGTCTAACATAATTCAGACAAAAATTGCTGAATTAAGAAAGTACTTGTAATTTTTTTTTGTTTAAGTTATTTTGAATGTCAAGTTTTGATATGAAAAGTTATTTTATCTGTTAATGTTCCTTTCTGTGTTTATTATTATATAGACCGACTGAAAGTGTCCGTTCAAGAGAATGTCCGTCCAAGAGGGAGTTAACACAATGCAAATTATATGAGAGTCGGTCGGGACCATGAGAAACTGTCTGTCCAAGGGAGGTGACCGTGTATCCGCGAAGGGAAATTTCACTGTAACAGCAATAAGATAACACAAGAAAATAACACGTATTGCTTGAGTAAGAAAGAGATAAACATAATAGCAAATATTGGAGTAGGCCTGACGCACATTTAATTATGACAGATGTCAACCACATATGCCTACTAAAATAATTTTTTTTTGTATGGTCATCTCTTACTCGAGCATTCTATTTTGTTGTTCATGTTATCTCATTGCTGTTATATATCGGGTGTTCATAAACAGTCGTCATCCCAGTTGCTTTGAAAAACAAAATGTTATATCTTTCTTTAGCTCGCAACATACATATTATTTTTTCGACGACTGAGCATATTATTAATGGAAAATATCATATTTCATTTTATTGCAAATATTAATTGACAATCAAGTTAACATTACTCGTGCAGTCTATTAGACATGTGACGCGATTATTTCGACAAATGACGGGCATTGTCAAGGAAACATTCGGACGTAGCTACCTATTTTGTTCACATGGAAACCCAAAACGTTCGGTGAGCAGCAAAGTGATGAAAACGCACACTCAGCGGTAAATGTCAATTTTCTGTTGTCAAATGACAGTGAGAAAAATCTACTTTCGATGTGAGTCGTCGAAAAATATGTTTCTTACGGTTCTGATCCTGGCAGTTGAGAAAATTGTATATACGCGGCAGGGCAGAACACCATTTTTCCCTCTGTTTATTTGTAGTGCTCGGCATCGCCCTTGAGCTGCAAACTCACATCTTGGTAAAAATTATGCTTTTCTTTTTCTTATAATGTATTATTTTTTCACATTGCCATTGGTGACATTAAAAAAAGTGACTTTTTGATACTTTTCATAACTGCTCAAAATCATATTGATTTCACCTAAAAATGAACTAAATGAATTAATAACAGATTCATCCATTTTCAAGTAAGCTCTATTCTATAATGTACAATGGTTAATTTGTACAGGGTCCGGCAACGAAGCGGGGGTGGAAGATATTTCTAAAACTATGAGAGTTGCATAAATATTGAGTATATAAAAGTTGTAGGTACTAAGGTGGTGCACATTACTAAAATAGTTTTGATTATACAGAGTGTCTCAAAAAAGTGTGGCGGATCAAACTTATTTTTTTTTAAATAGAATGCCGTATATTTAGGTAGCTTAAAAGTTTTGTATTGAAATACTCTTCATTTTCATATCAAATTGTATGGGTCTAACGTCAACTGTTTTGGAGATATTAACGATTTTATGCAAAAAAAATGCTGAACTTCAGGCGACTGCTGTAAGCGACAGAAAACAATTGAATGAAGGAAAACGTTACCAAAAAATTAAGATTTTTGTAAACTATCTTTCAAGTGTAAAATGGTGGATCTGGGTATTAATGTTATACAAATTTAATTTCGATTTTTTTTCAAATGGAACGCCCTGTATATTTTTGTATTTCTGAAGAGCTCTTTTAATGAACTTTCTTTTGATATGTTACTTCATACCTCTTAAGTTCTAACTGTTTTTCAGATATGCGAGTTTAAACATAAAAAATCGGGAATGTGCTCCCCTAGACTTTTTCGCATTCGCCTTGTTTTCTAGCAAATTTGAAAAGTTTATTGCAATGTATATACATACAGCGATAAAATTACATTTTCATGAACCACTACCTGTTTAGGTAAAGTGCCGCTTTAGGTTAACCTATCATACTGAAATTTTATATCTGGGAGTTTTTCTCAATAATAAATGTATGTGCAAAATTTCGTGCAAATACCTTGAAGCAAACTGGTACTTTACTTGAATGGATACCGCTACCTGTTTAGGTAAAATTCCACTTCCGGTTAACCGATCATGCTGAAAAGTAATATCTGGTAGTTTTTATACATAAGAAATGTATGTACAAAATTTTGTTCAAATATCTCGAAGAAAACTGGTACTTTACTTGAATAGGTACCGCTACCTGTTTAGGTAAAGTGCCACTTCCGGTTAACCGATTTCGCTCAAAATTTGAAAGGAATCTACAAATTTTGAATAATAACTATGTACATAATTTCAAGGGTCTAGCTTATTTCGTTTTTAAGTTATCGTGTTCACACACACACACACACACACGCACACACGCACACACATACACACACACAGACATAATTCGAAAAATGGTTTTTTCGGACTCTAGGAGGTCTAAAACGTCAAGATTCGTCAAAATCTCGAAGTCGATTTTTTTGACGATTACAATACTTTCTCTATACTACCGTATACGAGAAAGTAAAAACAATTTAAACCCCTTAAGATGCTTTATTTCAAGGGATAAAAAACAAACGCCTTTAAAATAATTAATTTATTCCTGCATTTATCGTTTTTTCGTGTTTATAATTTCCTGCATCAACACTGACTGAATTTATATTTTCTAAACCTGATTTTGTGCTTTTATTTTTAGAGAGATCATGCGTTTAAATCACTATTTTAAGGGCGTTTGTTTTTTATCCCTTGAAATAAAGCATCTTAAGGCGTTTAAATTGTTTTTATGTTCAAACACAAATATCTGAAAAACAGTTGAACTTAGAAGTATGAAGTAACATATCAAAAGAAATCTCATTAAAAGGGCTCTTCAAAAATACAGGGCGTTCTATTTGAAAAAAATCGAAATGATTAAATTTGCAAATATTGAGCACCCTATATAAAATTAATACCCAGATCCACCATTTTACACTTGAAAGATAGTTGACAAAAATCATAATTTTTTGGTAACGTTTTCCTTCATTCAATTGTTTTTTGTCGCTTACAGCAGTCGCCTGAAGTTCAGCATTTTTTTGCATAAAATCGTTAATATCTCCCAAACAGTTGACGTTAGACCCATACAATTTCATATGAAAATGATGAGTATTTCAATACAAAACTTTTAAGCTACCCAAATATAGGGCATTCTATTTAAAGAAAGTAAGTTTGATTCGCCATACTTTTTTGCGACACCCTGTATAATCAAAAATATTTTAGTAATGTGCACCACTTTCGTACCTACAACTTTTATATACACAATATTCATGTAACTCTAATAGTTTTAGAAATATCTTTCACCCCTGCTTCGTTGCCGAACTCTGTACAAATTAACCATTATACATTATAGAATAAAGCTTACTTGAAAATGGATCAATCTGTTATTAATTCATTTAGTTCATTTTTACAGTACAGTAAAAATTGCGCTTCCATACTTTGACCAAAATTATTGAAAAAGATATTTTTGTCAACTACACGGAAAAATTGCATGTTCAACACATTGGAAAAGTGATTCGTCCATGCTCACGTAAAACTTTTACATTCGCTGTAAAACTCTCCCTTTTCTTAACTTGTAGAACAATCTAAAGTACTTTTTTTTTCTATAATAACTGTCAAAGTGTTACAATGTTGGTAGATATGTGATTAAAACGCTAGGAAATTTTTATACCTCGTGTTGGTAGCACTTTTTTAAAATTATGGTTATGTGTCAATTTTGAATGTCAAAGTTTCTTAATTTGAACTCTTGACAAATTCCTTTAATTTTGCAAACGTTCATTATGTTTATTTTCAAATATTGTAAGTTTAATAATTAATAAACTAGCAGTCCAGTGAGACAAATGTCTCATTTAATAAAACAAAAAAGACCGTCCCGGACGGACGGAAATCACGTGATTTCTCGAAAACCGGAAGTGTCACGTGACTGAAATTCGGTTCCTGACCTGACATGACCATTCCAAACATATAACTTTCATAACTTTTTTCTCTATCTCTTACGGTTTGGCTGCTGAAACAGCGTCCCAGACAGACACGTCTTTTAGATAAAGGATTTGCAATATTTTACTATGCTGTTCGTTTTACCCACTATTATGAAATATCTATCAAAATGACAATAATTTTTTTAATGGAAGAAAAGAACTGAAAATCTATATACCAACATTATTAAAGCTAGGGACCCTGCAGGAATGCAACTTTTCCCCTAGAGTTGACCTTGAAAATTATTATAGAAAAAAATGTACTTTACTATTAATTCACTAGCGATTTAAGAACAACTCGCTAGCATATAAACATTATAAACAGTTACTTATGGTTGCTATTGTAGAGATAATAATAATAATTTCAGTTTAAAATGACAAAAGAAATAATAATTAGTCGAGTTATTTAACAATAACAGTAACGGCGTAACTGGAGACTTGAGTTACCGCATTTATATTTTTATGACGCTCAACGGCTTAAACCCGAAAAGAAACACAGATTGCAAGCAGCTGAAAATTATTTCGGTGGCACAAATAATTCTCACTTATAATCTCATAAGAGTATTAATTCTTTCCTGATTTTTACTTTCTCGCATACGGTAGTATAGAGAAAGTATTGTAATCGTCAAAAAAATCGACTTCGAGATTTTGACGAATCTTGACGTTTTAGACCTCCTAGAGTCCGAAAAAACCATTTTTCGAATTATGTCTGTGTGTGTGTATGTGTGTGCGTGTGTGCGTGTGTGTGTGTGTGTGTGTGAACACGATAACTTAAAAACGAAATAAGCTAGACCCTTGAAATTATGTACATAGTCATTATTCAAAATTTGTAGATTCCTGTCAAATTTTGAGCGAAATCGGTTAACCGGAAGTGGCACTTTACCTAAACAGGTAGCGGTACCTATTCAAGTAAAGTACCATTTTTCTTCGAGATATTTGAACAAAATTTTGTACATACATTTCTTATGTATAAAAACTACCAGATATTACATTTCAGCATGATCGGTTAACCGGAAGTGGAATTTTACCTAAACAGGTAGCGGTATCCATTCAAGTAAAGTACCAGTTTGCTTCAAGGTATTTGCACGAAATTTTGCACATACATTTATTATTGAGAAAAACTCCCAGATATAAAATTTCAGTATGATAGGTTAACCTAAAGCGGCACTTTACCTAAACAGGTAGTGGTTACCTGAAAATGTAATTTTATCGCTGTATGTATATATATTGCAATAAACTTTTCAAATTTGCTAGAAAACAAGGCGAATGCGAGAAAGTCTAGGGGAGCACACTCCCGATTTTTTTTTACTGCGTTCCAACAACGTCGTATTAATTAGGACGCCTTCCAGAGGCGAGCATTTCTTTTCCAGAAACTTTCCATTTGAAAATATATTTTTTGGAACTTTTCCTTACTGCCAATCTCTAGCGTGCTTTTAAAACTTTCTTTAGTGCAACAAAAGTTATTACATTTGTCGTACATTTTAAATGCGGCATATGCCGCGGGTTTCAGCTAGTTTGTTATATTTTACTAACCATTCTATTTTTTATGCTTTGCAAAAATTAGTTAATTACTGAACGTATATATTTGTTTACAGAATAAAACTGAGTCATATACTGAATTTTGTATTACCACTCAACGAAAAATTGGGAGTTCTTATTCTAACAGTTTTACATTTCCAATAGCAAAAGATTTGCATTTTCCTGCAGCTCAGAAATATGTAATAACTAAGTAATTGCCGCTTCCTGCGTACGACCTCATTAACTTTTTCTGCTGTCGGTCACCGGAAAATAAGTTTCAGAAATTGAAATTTTTTGCAGTTTGATATTGCATAGAGCAAAATGCATTTACCATCAGTCACTCTCTTCCGCTTGGAGCGTTGCTGGAGTTGTGTAGGCACTTCCAAATTATTCAAGATGCTTGTTCCGGTTGGGGCAGGCGAATAAACATCTGTTACACATGTTATTCGGTTGAACATGTAATAACGGCATTTCCGACATGAAGCTAGTTTCATCTGAAGTAAGTCGAATTCGCTGGTTTAGAACGAATACAATTTGCCCGGTGGCTGGATAAACAAGATTATAGAACGGACTGTTTTTGCATTACACAAGATAGCTTTATCTTGTCTTTCAGTGTTTTCTGATTCTCATATCCTCGTAGCAACGGGGTTTGTGGTTTGTGGTATGCACTAGTATAACAATTAATTGGTTATAATTGATGAACTGAGTGGCTCACCTTTATTTTTACTTTCTCGCATACGGTAGTATAGAGAAAGTATTGTAATCGTCAAAAAAATCGACTTCGAGATTTTGACGAATCTTGACGTTTTAGACCTCCTAGAGTCCGAAAAAACCATTTTTCGAATTATGTCTGTGTGTGTGTATGCGTGTGCGTGTGTGCGTGTGTGTGTGTGTGTGTGAACACGATAACTTAAAAACGAAATAAGCTAGACCCTTGAAATTATGTACATAGTCATTATTCAAAATTTTTAGATTCCTGTCAAATTTTGAGTAAAATCGGTTAACCGGAAGTGGCACTTTACCTAAACAGGTAGCGGTACCTATTCAAGTAAAGTACCAGTTTGCTTCGAGACATTTGAACAAAATTTTGTACATACATTTCTTATGTAGAAAAACTACCAGATATTACATTTCAGTATGATCGGTTAACCGGAAGTGGTATTTTACCTAAACTGGTAGCGGTATCCATTCAAGTAAAGTACCAGTTTGCTTCAAGGTATTTGCACGAAATTTTGCACATACATTTATTATTGAGAAAAACTCCCAGATATAAAATTTCAGTATGATAGGTTAACCTAAAGCGGCACTTTACCTAAACAGGTAGTGGTTACCTGAAAATGTAATTTTATCGCTGTATGTATATACATTGCAATAAACTTTTCAAATTTGCTAGAAAACAAGGCGAATGCGAGAAAGTCTAGGGGAGCACACTTCCGATTTTTTTTAAGATAATGCAAACAACTTCGAAATTTTGCTGGATGTTTCCCACCATAATTAATAGCATTGTAGTCCTGCATTTATTTTTTAGTATAATCGGTATATTAACTAGTCCGCAAGCATTTGACAGATGTGGGTGCAAGTTTGCAATAGTTTGTAGTGTGCCCAGAGCGCTGGTGTTGTTGAGATTGTGATATATCTAATGATTTTTAACTGTATAACGCAATGAAATTAAAGATAGTTGGATTTTTCACACAGATTGGGATGCAATGTTTGGCTTTGTTGTATTAAACAGTGTTACCGGTACTACAGGAAAATATATTGAAAGCAGTTCAGGTTTAACTTTATCATCTGCTATAAATATGGAAATATTTTCAATAAATACTGAAATGTTAGGTTCCTTCGATTTTCGATATGTGTGCTGGTTATAAAATGTAGTAAATTTTTGAAAATCCTCAATAATATTCAGATTAATTTTAAGTATTAGTTCAACCTAAAATGTGGTGAAATCAGCTGTAATGTTTTATATTGGCAGTGAACCGGATCACGTAGGCAACTTAGCGGCATTTTATGGTTATTGGCACCTGTATTTTATGCAGTTTCAGTTAATAAAACGGTAACAGCAATGAGAATTGTTTTTTAAGACCTCTGTGAGACAAATAATAGTAATTTACGTTACAAGGCCGGAAAATGACTTATTAAAGTACGAGTTTCGATGTTTACGGACGAGGCGAGAACGATCCAGACGTGTGTGTCCGTCACAATTGCAGAAGCGATGTCCTGATTGAGCGAATGTGGGTTAAGGTAGCGGTGGAATTTGCGTTGGCATTGGAGGGGGTGGAGCCCTGAGGGCCCCTTGAACAGGATCGAAGCCCCGAGGCCCCCCTTGGAGAGGGGCGGAGCCTCGAAAACCCTTCGGAGAGTGGCGGAGTTCCGTGGGCCCCCTTTGAGGGGCGGAGCCCCGAGGGCTCTTCGGACAGGGGCGGAGCCCCGTGGGCCAACTTGAAGAGCGGCGGAGCCCCGAGGGTCCCCTCGGAGAGGAGCGAAGTCCCGAGGGCTGCCTCGGAGAGGGGCGGAGCCCCGAGCGCTCTTCGGAAAGGGGCACATCCCTGTGGGCCCCCTTGGAGAGCGGCGGATCCCCGAGGGCCCCCTTGGAGAGGACGCAGTCCCGAGGGCTCCCTCGGAAAGGGGCGGAGCCCCGAAGGCTCTCTTGGAAAGGGGCGGAGTCCCGAGGGCCCCCTTGGAGAGGGGCGGAGCCCCGAGAACCCTCTTCTTTGGTCAGGTGGACGGCAGGAGCGGATAGACCGCGCAATAGAGCGCACAGCCCCTTTTATAGCTATACATTTTAAGGGGAATCGGTATTGTCAGATTGATATCTACTCAATTTCGGTCAAGTCGCCTTTTACATCGGTCACTCATAGTAACAGTGACGCAGTTGTTTGTCAATTTATTTTGTTTCAAAAAAATAATCGTCGCATCTTCTTCGAGAGACGTAAACATGGAAAATTGTTTATCCAAAACCACCGAAGCAATGGGAAAATTGATTCCAAGCAAATTCTCTACAAGGTATGACAAGGAATACCAACTTCTTTCCTCGTGGCGGAAAATTTTTAAAGTGGAAGAAACGGTCAAAGAGGAGATAATGTTGGCGTACTTTTTAGATGCCGCAAGGAAGTATTGCAATTAAAAAAGAATTCCTTATTTTACTGTAATACATTTTTTATTTTTAGTCCAAAAAGTTAAACAGCGCCAGTCTATGATCCAAGTACTCGATGTTAAAATCAACATTACTGGTCAACGAAAACGCAGATATATCAACATTTTCAAAACTGACAGCTTTCCTGAAAAAGCAATTAGTAGGACATCGACCCATACAGAGCAAAGTTTTTGCTCGAGAAGAAATAAATAGATTTCTCAAAGAAGCGCCCAGTAAGGAATACCTTTTACTGAAGGTAGGTTAACTGGCTTTTTATATTTTATTTTTAAAGGTAAAAAAGGCGAGATAGGTAATTTAAAGTAAAAAGTAAAAAATATCGAGAAAAAGACCATTTTCCCATTACAAAATATCTAAAGGTCAACACAACTCCACTTTACATTTCTATAGCAACTTTGTTTTTATTTTTCTAGATCGTTGCTATGCTTGGCATTGCTAGTGGATGCCGACGTGAGGAGCTGTACAACCTGAGTATCGACGACGTGGAGGACACTGGGACCCAGCTAGTTGTCACAATCCGCCATACAAAAATACATGGTTACCGCGTGTTTACAATCATAAATGATTGCGATGGAATCAACTTTATGGATATCTGCAGACAATATCGGAATTTGCGACAAAAAAACTACATCGAGAAAGCATTTCTTCTAAATTATAGGCAAGGTAAGTGCGTTTCCTAAAGAGCTGGCATTCACTTGATTGGGGGAATACCTTCAAAAATAGCAGCCTACCTAAAATTAGAAAATCCAGAAAGATATACTAGGCACTGCTTCCGACGCACATCAGCAACTCTGCTTGCGAACGCTGTAGAAGAATCTATTGAGGGAAAGAAAGAGGTAGCTAGAATGATCCAGGGTGGAGAAAATTTCGTACAAGTTCTTCAACAAAATTTCACAAGCAACGTAGTATCCACAACGGTTAGTAAGGGAGTGCATCGCAATCAACCATCAGCCATCACCATAGCTGAAAATTCATACTGCACCATAACCATAAATATTAACTAAGCATAAGGTTTATTATTGTTCTATTTTCCAATAAACGTGTTATGAAAATGTATGAGATTTTTTGTAAAAAAAGACAAGAGGCCGGAAAGTGTTGCCTAGCAACACTTTCCGGCCTTGTGATGTAATGTTCCACTTTCCGGACTCAAATTAATGACGCAAAGTCATATTTTCCGGACAGTTTGAAATAAATATCTTTTTACTTTCTCGCATACGGTAGTATAGAGAAAGTATTGTAATTCTTCAAACGGCTGTAAAATGTGGCATTATACTGCTGGATTGATGATGCTAAACTGTCACTTTATTGCCATGCGGCAGATAATATTATCTGCCGCTGACGATATTGAGGAATTTTCTTCGGACTTTCTTATAAACGTTTGAAGAAAAAATGCTATATGTAATTCGGAGCAAAAGTATCTTTATGTGGCTCTCTCAAGCTCGGCAGATAAACCGTCCAGTCACGCCACATAAAATATAACTTTTGCTCCTAATAACATAATATACTATTTTTTAACCTCTGGTCGGCATTACTGAGTGTCCGGAAAAACTAGAGATATTTGGTTATCGGTTGTCATCCTCGTTTATTGTTCGGTCCTGCTGTAAATTTAAATTTTATACAGCATGCATAGGCAATGTTTCCCAATGTTCAGCAAAATTTTATACATATATGAGTTAAAACGGCAATCTTAGCATAACTGTAATACAAATAGCTTATTTTATTGCATTTTCCACTGGTAGTGTTTCGCACTAAAACTCAGTTGGTGCACATAACCTCAAATCAGGTCAAATTACCTTTAACGAAAAAACAGAACTTGATCTGCGATACAGATTAAAACGTAAGTCTAAATAGAGAAAACGTGTAGTACTAATTTAGTTTTGAAGGAAATAGTTCTTTTTATAAATGTTTGTCAAATTACTTTTAACGAAGAAACAGAACCTGATCTGCGATACAGATTAAAACGTAAGTATATTCTTACCACTGTTGTGAAGATTGTATTAAAAAAAGTAATTTTTCAGATAAAGATTAGTTTCCTCTTCGTTACGTAAGACAGTTAATTACTTCTAATATTATTTCATTGGAGAATGACATAGAAACTATGACCCGTGTAGTAGAAAATGGGTGAACTGCAAACTTTTCTTTTGACCAGATTGTAAAGATAAATAACCGTACTGATATTTACATCTGCACAATTCGATTTGAAAACAATGCAGATGCTATAAGGTATTAAATGTGAGTATAATTGAATTTCTATAAAAAAATATTAAATGTGCTTTGATATTCAGGTTATAGCAACGGCACAATGTGATAATTGAAATAGTAAACGCAGTAGTCATAAACGCAACTAATAATACAAAGAACTGAAGTAACTTTATTCAAGAAGAAACAATATAATGTAAGTAAACATAATAATCAATTACTTATTAAAATTAAAAGGTAAGGTGCAGTTTTCACAATTTGAGATAGTTATACTGGGCAAATTGGAATAATTTAATTTTATATGATGAATACTAAAAGAACTTTGTATATTCTGGACATCTTCAGAGCTCGAATTTATCTGACGACTCTCGGCAAAACTTGTAAATGTCGCACACAAAGCAGCCTAAAACGAAGATCTTAAAATTAGGTGAATTGACTTAAATGAAGATAAGTACTTACTTCAATCATGAGGTAGATCTCATTTCAAGTCTCGTTTATAAATTTATCAATTTCCGAAAAGTTTTAGATTTGTTGGCACATACCCATCACTCGTTCTTTTTAAAAATGCAATCAGCTTCGTGTAATTTTCAATATTGATATTACGTTTAATATTGAGTGTCGACTTTATCATCGAAAAAATTGACCATAACGTGGACGATTTAATTTTTTTTAATTTAAGTTCTAAGTATGCAAGTAAAGCAAACTCGTTTAAAGTGCGTACATCATTTTCGTTGGACAAAACACTTCATATTCTTTCCAATATCGATGTACAGATTTTTGTAGTAATACATTATTTATAATGTTTTCAGCAACTTCTTTAATATGCGCTGGTGTTCCCACTATCACAAATTTATAAGTATTCTATAAACTTGTTCACAGAAAATTGAAAAAAAATAAATGAATTAAATTTAACAAGTGTCAAGAAACAAGAGATCTTGATTTTAAAATCTTAAATCTGTTGGCGTTACCAACATAAAAAAACCCCTAATACCAAATATTTAAACAAATAAATGTTTCAAAATATTTTGTGTATTACACGTCCAGAAACTCCTCTACGAGTACTCGTATTTCCAGGCCTCGGCCTGCAAACCTTACTCGTACAGGCAAACATGCAGTTCCTGGACCAGCGATACATATAACTGTTTGAGATCCATTCTTAAGTGAGGAGGAAAGACGCCGTCTGTTGTTTTCGGAAGCATCTGCATTTAATTCGTTGTAGTCTTGAGTAACAAGTATCAGCGAATTGCTTTAATTTTACTAGAGATGGTGTTATAATTATGCAATTCCGTCCGTGGGCGATTTGAATATGTAGCTTATTCCAGTAAAAATTCCAATTTATTTTACAACGCACTCAAGAGCAGCTTTTTACTGTAAATTTCTTTTGTAGGTTCTTCCAAAACATCATTTTACGGCAAATTCGTGCTCTACAACTTCCTGAGGATATACACCCCTGCAATATTTTCAGCGATTTAGCATGAAAACAAGGAAAGTCTGGCAGTTTTGTATTAGAATGTGGGCGTAAAACAATGAGATTAGTTACATTCTCCCGTCGTGGATTCGTTGCAGTTATGAATCCCCAACTTATTCGGAATCGGCAAATAAAGTGAGGAGTTTCTGCAGCGGTCATTAATTTCTAAATTGTGCTAGATCTAGGTTTAACAGAAATGACAGCGAGCGGATTCTAGTTGGCGACTGGAGGTTTATTTCCCGGTGAGATAAAATAAGTGAAATATAGGTGTATCAAACCAGTACTTACAGTAAAGAACGTTATAAATCTTTCCGCAAGCATTACGCGCATCTCCAAACTGATGGCTGTTTTAGGATTTCGCACTTCTTTGCAATCCAGTGAACCTAAACTGTATATTATGGTAATCCACATATAACTTTATGTAAACTTGACTGATTTGTTGCCGCTATATCTTGTTATTGTTGGAACGCCTTAAGTCAACCGCTGTTGCTTACAAAATAAGTCTTTTTACACGTAATTAGCATTGATCAACAACGAGTCGTCTATTTGATTTCAAGTTTATAATTTTGCCAAAGATCATCTGAGTAGACGGCAGTAGTAATAGGTTTAAATAAAAGCACTCTTAAAACAAGAAATCTTTGTCACTGAAATACCCATTTAGATATTTATATCGGAGCTGGCAGAAAGAACGTCTGCCGAAAGCCCATTTGCAACCCAACAACACAGCAGAGCTGTAAATTATGGGAAGGGTTGGTTAATTACTGAGCGTGCCGAAGTCTAGGAATATACGCAGGATTATATCGAACGTACTCGCATACTTGTGACTATTAGCAAACAAATAGTTTGCGACTTGTTTGCATTACTAAATTTTTATGTAAGTAATTACTTTTTGCAAGTATTTCATTGTAATACAATCTGTTTTTATAACTAAAGTAGAAAACAAATAATCATTAAAACCTACTTAGCTTTTCTTTTACGTGTCGTAATAGATATGCATTACCACCCACACATAAGAAAACTAGTCTTCATTACTACAGTTAGTCCTTGTAGTTTCTGTGTATCACAGCCAAATGAGTTGTAACGTTAACATTTAAATTATGATCCCATAATTTACCTATTTTAAACATCACTCGGCTTCCATTTATACATTTGTAAGTCACAATTTTAAAATTGCTCTTAGTTACGGTTCAAGTTAGTACTTTCATGAAAACATCAATATCCTCTCCTCTTAATCATAGATAATACTTTGGGCTTGCAACTGACGAAAATTCAAGCGCTGCAGTAGTGTAGCTAGAGGGATACTGGCGCACCGTCACAAAGGGGCGCAGGTTTGAAACTTGGCTAAGATCTGGGCATACGTTTGAAACTTGGATAAGAACTGGGCGCAGGTTTGAAACTTGGCTACGAACTGGATAGCATGTCTTTTAAGGTCACGAAGAGGTGGCGAGGTCAAGGTCATGTGGAAAAACAATATTTCCACGATGAATTTTTGGGGATAAAAGCCTAATTTTGAAATTTTTACAAGATTCTCCCCCGCTTATCAGAATTTTCACAGGCTCAACTGTATGTGAGTCATCGTCTGAGAATGCAGACTTGTCGAGACCTGCAGATGTGGACGTCTGACCGGATGTTATTGTCTGCGCAATTGAACAATGAAGTCATTGTTTGAAAATCTGCACGACCGCTAAAATAATAATTGAATGAAGTCTTTGTCTAGAAAATTTTTTGATGAATCGGATAAACCAGATGTTATTGTCTAGAGGTTCAAACTTGTCCAGACTTCTTTGAAAATGTGCAAGGTTAGTAAAAATAATCGAACAACGATGTCATTGTTTGAGAAAAATCTGCACGACTGTTAAATATAATTGAATAGAGTCTTTGTTTAGAAATTTTTGTTGATGTAGTTAATGACCCTCATTATCCGTGTCTGGCTTAAATAAATATACCGGCTCGTCTGTCCGCAAGAGTTAGTATCACAACAGCACCCACGCGAACATGTCTGCGACACATAGGATTACCAAATTAAGCTCAAATTCAATAAAAACAATCAGAGACGCGTTAAGGATTATAAAATATAGTGATGAGGCTAACAAATGGATTAAACACGCAAATAAAAAATTTAATTGTTAGTCGATCTATCCGTAAGCATCGCTTTAAAAATGAAAATCCATTCAAGTTAGAAGCAAATTTAAGTTTATTAAAGGAACAACAACAATTATTAAAAAAATTAAAAGCTAAATTAGTAAAAAAGGGGGCGGTTGAGTGGTCAGCTGCAAAACAACAAGTTGTGGGAAGATGTACAATCGTGTTTTAATAGCCGAATAAGGACATGTATGATTGTAAATTTAGGTTACAAGGAACCTCAAGAATTTCTTTCAAAAGCATATAGAAGTTTTTCAATAAAAGTTAAACAAATTATTAAAAATAACTTAATGCTTAAAGCTAATGTAACATTTAGAGCATATTTTATAAAACCTAGTAGTGGCGAGATAGATTTAAAAACGTTTGCTACTAAAAATGAAAAAGAATCTGGTACTAATTTAAAACAATGATAGGAGAGTTATGTGGAAAATAAGCTGTTGACAAAATTAGAAGATTTTCAAGAACAGGATTCAGGTTGGAGTTTACTCGAGATATTACATTTAAATCCGACCATCGCATTTGTGGACGTCCTCTTCCCCTCTTTGCCGTCCATGGTCTCCAATGTTGGATTTCTTTATTCCATCTATTGTCTCTCTGTCGCATAGTGTGACCAGCTCATCTCCATTTCAGTGATGCTGTGTGTTCCACGACGTCAATCAGTTTTGTTCTCTGTCTAATATTTTCACTTCTAATTCTGTCTTTTAGCTTTACGTTTAGCATTTGCCTCTCCATGGCCCTTTGTTCTGTAGCTAGCTTGTCCACGATGTTTCTTGTCAAGGTCCATGTTTGAGCACTATATGTTAGTACAGGCAGCACGCATTGGTTATAAACATTTCTTCTTAAGTGTAGCGGTATTTTTCTATTATTCAATATCTTATTTTGACTACCGAATGCTGACCACGCTAGATGTATTCTTCTTTCGATTACTGATGTTTGGTTTGGTTTTCCGCATTTTACTGTCTGTCCTAAGTATATATACTATTCTACATATTCTATTTTGTGGTTGTCTATTTCTACGTTCCTGTCTTCGACTTGGTTGGTCATTATTTAGTTTTCTGCCTATTCATTTTGAGACCTATTCTCCCAGATTCTTGTTCTAGCTCACAGATCATGGACTGTAATTCTTCAAAGCTCTGAGAAATAAACACGATATCGTCTGCAAATCTCAGATGGTTGAGCATTTTCCCGTTTATCGTAATACCCTTCCTATCCCAGTTTAACTTCTTAAATACGTCCTCTAAAGTTGTTATAAACAGTTTTAGACTCATGGAATCTCCTTGCCTCACTCCTCTTCTAATTGGTATGGGCTGTGTATTGTCATATAGTTGTACTATCATTTCCGCCTTTAGATATATATATATATATAGTGAATTATATGAGCATATCTGTAATCTACATGGCTATTCTGTAGTGCCTTTTCCACTGCCCATAATTCAATGCTATCGAATGCCTTTAGATAGTCTATAAAGGCTAGGTATAGTGGTAACTTATATTCATACGATTTTTCTATTAACCTCCTTATGGTAAGTAGGTTGTCTGACGTACTGTAGCCCTGGCGGAAACCTGCTTGTTCGGTAGATTGATAATATTCCAGTTTGTTGTTTAGTCTAGTAATTATAATTCTTGTCATTAATTTGTATAATTGCGATAGTAATGATATTCGTCTGTAATTTTCCAGTCTGCTTTTGTCACCTTTCTTATGTAGCAGTATTGTTAGTGAAGTGTTCCACTCATATGGTATTTTGCCTTCTTGCAAAAATTTATTTAATAGTACTTTCAATATCTTCTGTTTTGTTTCTCCTCCTTTTTGTATTAATTCGGTTACGACCTCATCTTCTCCTGGTGCCTTATTTTTTGCATGTTTTTTAAGGCTTCTAATATTTCTTCTTCATCTATATCTGGTATATCTTCCGAGTTCATATTTTTTACTTTTATTTTTAATTGTTCTTCAAGTTCTTCAGGTATTTCCTGTTTTTGTTCGTATAGGTCTTTATAGAACTCTTCTACCATTTTTAGGATCATCTTCCTATCATTGATTTTGATATTGTTATTGTCTTTAATCTCATATATCTGTTCTCTTCCTAAAGATCTCCTAACGCTTTTCATGTTTTTTACTTTCTCGCATACGGTAGTATAGAGAAAGTATTGTAATCGTCAAAAAAATCGACTTCGAGATTTTGACGAATCTTGACGTTTTAGACCTCCTAGAGTCCGAAAAAACCATTTTTCGAATTATGTCTGTGTGTGTGTATGTGTGTGCGTGTGTGCGTGTGTGTGTGTGTGTGTGAACACGATAACTTAAAAAAGAAATAAGCTAGACCCTTGAAATTAGGTACGTAGTCATTATTCAAAATTTGTAGATTCCTGTCAAATTTTGAGCGAAATCGGTTAACCGGAAGTGGCACTTTACCTAAACAGGTAGCGGTACCTATTCAAGTAAAGTACCAGTTTGCTTCAAGATATTTGAACAAAATTTTGTACAAACATTTCTTATGTAGAAAAACTCCCAGATATAAAATTTCAGTATGATAAGTTAACCTAAAGCGGCACTTTACCTAAACAGGTAGTGGTTACCTGAAAATGTAATTTTATCGCTGTATGTATATACATTGCAATAAACTTTTCAAATTTGCTAGAAAACAAGGCGAATGCGAGAAAGTCTAGGGGAGCACACTCCCGATTTTTATTTCTTCTAATACTCTTTCTATTTCTGCTTCTATTTGTTTCCTTTTGTCTTCTTATATCGATTTCTTTAGTGTTTTATTAATGTTTTTATATGTTGTAGTATTTCTCTGATTATTTCTTAATAGCTCTCTTCTTTCTTCGACCAACTTTCGTGTTTTCTCACCCCATTTTGCGTCTTTGTTTTTCTTCATTCTTGCTACCTTCTGGCCTGCTGTTAGCATTACATTTTTCAACGTTTTGTTGATTTCATCTATACTTTGTTGGTTTGGTTCATTCTCTTTTTCTAGGATGCTCTTCAGTTCTTGCCGGTATTCTTCTCTTATTCCGCAATTGTTCTCTGTCTATTCCTATATTTTTGTTTTTGCTTCTTACTATCTTGTTTCTTTCTATTCTGGTATTAATTACCACTTTTGCGCGCACTATCCTGTGGTCGCTACCAGTTTCGAATGCGTTTAGTACTGATACATTCTTGACTATCTTTTTGTCAGACGATAGTATATAATCTATTTCATTTTTCGTAAGTCTGTTGGGGCTTACCCACTTCCACTTTCTGTTAACCTTTTTCTTGAAAAACGCGTTTATTGCATAGAGCAGTGGTTCTCAAAGTGTGGTACGCGTACCCCTTGGGGGTACGCGAAAATTTTTAAGGGGTACGTGGCAGGCCAACAAAAAATAAAACAAACCTTTAAATTTAAATAGGGGAAAAAATATTTGTGTGCTTAAGACCACACGGGAGAAGTGTAAACTTCTATAGCATTGGGTATAATAAAATTCTGCATAAAAAATTACTTTTTATATCACCCTGTATAATTTTCCACCAAAAAAATGAAGTTTTAGCGAAAATATAAGGTTTTGAAAATTTTGAAATTTTTGACTCGCCCTGTATAAGTCAAAAATTATATATAGTGGTGGCGCGACGGTAGACGAGTGGACAGAGTGCATCAGCTGATGTGATGTACACCCCTCCCTCCTTTTTGTTTTTAATATAATAAAAATGTATGTCAGCTATATCTCTTTATTTTATTTAAACATGACGCGTAATTGAGTTACACAGGTTAAAACTATACCTACTAAATAAAAAGGTTTAAGATTTTTTGTATATTTCAGTTTACTTACTGATAAGGGGTACCCAAAACTTTTTGTTGGCAAAAAGGGGTACAGTGTCTAAAATAGTTTGAGAACCGCTGGCATAGAGGGTCTGTTGTTCTAGAAAGTTAAAAAGTATTTGTCCTCTATCGTTTCTTTCCCCCAAACCAAAGAGGCCTATTTTGTTTTTCTGGATTTTTTTCTTTTTACCAATTTTAGCATTGAAATCCCCAATAGTGAAAATGTATTTACAGGGGTGATCTTCTATTGCCGTTATTATTTCGTCATAAAATATTTCTATGTCTTCATGATTTTGAGGTTGCAATGCTTTGATCTTTGCATTTTGATGTAAGCCACTCTATTTGATATTCCTTTATACGGATGGGGCCATAATTATATATAACAGCAATGAGATAACATGAATAACAAAATAAAATGCTTGAGTAAGAAAGAGATGGCCATACGAAAAAGTTATTTTAGTAGGCATGTTTAGTTGACAAATGTCATAATTAAATTAAGCGTCCAGCCTACTCGAATATTTGCTACTATGTTTATCTCTTTCTTACTCAAGCAATACGAGTTATTTTCTTGTTCATGTTATCTCATTGCTGTTATATATAATTGTGGCCCTATCGGTATAGTATGACATTTGGCGCTGTTTTTTATGTACTATGAATCCTACCCCACCTTTATTGTCTTCTTCTTCATTTCGTCCTTTATAGAATGTTTCCTGAATTTAGTTTTATACATCTTTCTCTCTTTCTCTTAACTTCCGATAGGCCAGTTATGTCCCAATTTATTTTTTCCAGTTCATCTTCTAATTCCTCCAACATTTCATCTGTTCCCATTGTACGTATGTTATATGTAGCCACATTTAATTTGGTTTTCGTTCTGCCGCTTTCTCTTTGTTTCTAATAGGCGAGTTTTTGCCTCCCTCAGAATCCGTGAGGCATACCGGGTAGCCGGTGTGGTATTGTGGGTTTGTCACCCTACCCACTTGAGGTATTTTTCTTTTAAGATTCGTCATTTCTTTCATCTTCTTTGGAGGTTGTTTGACTTTAAAACGTCACGCTTGCCAGAAGGGTTGGCGAGCAATTTTCAGCCGCCCACTATGGATACAGACGCTGTTCGCAGCCGCCCATTTTGGGTCAGACACTGCTGGTGCCTGTTGGTCCGCGGGAGGTATTTGATTTCCCTCCTACTCGGTATATCTACCAAGCGTTCTCCGATCCGCCAGCTGGGGACGCGCCCTGTAGGGGTTACAGGCTCCCCCGAGGGTCGGATGATTTAAAGAAGATTGCCGGATTTGGATGGATAAGGAAAACCGCAGATCGTAACAACTGGAGACAAATTGGGAAGGCCTATATCCGCTATTGGATGGAAGGAGGCTGACAAAGAAAAGAAAGAAAGAAATTACATTTAAAAGTAAATTTAAATAATTACACCCCATTAACAGTAGGTGGCTATACTGAGTTACCTCAAGATATTAAAAATAAAAATCGGGAGTGTGCTCCCCTAGACTTTCTCGCATTCGCCTTGTTTTCTAGCAAATTTGAAAAGTTTATTGCAATGTATATACATACAGCGATAAAATTACATTTTCAGGTAACCACTACCTGTTTAGGTAAAGTGCCGCTTTAGGTTAACCTATCATACTGAAATTTTATATCTTGGAGTTTTTCTCAATAATAAATGTATGTGCAAAATTTCGTGCAAATACCTTGAAGCAAACTGGTACTTTACTTGAATGGATACCGCTACCTGTTTAGGTAAAATGCCACTTCCGGTTAACCGATCATGCTGAAATGTAATATCTCGTAGTTTTTCTACATAAGAAATGTATGTACAAAATTTTGTTCAAATATATCGAAGCAAACTGGTACTTTACTTGAAAAGGTACCGCTACCTGTTCAGGTAAAGTGCCACTTCCGGTTAACCGATTTCACTCAAAATTGGTCTGGAATCTAAAAATTTTGAATAATGACTATGTACATAATTTTAAGGGTCTAGCTTATTTCGTTTTTAAGTTATCGTGTTCACACACACACACACACACACGCACACACGCACACACATACACACACACAGACATAATTCGAAAAATGGTTTTTTCGGACTCTAGGAGGTCTAAAACGTCAAGATTCGTCAAAATCTCGAAGTCGATTGTTTTGACGATTACAATACTTTCTCTATGCGAGAAAGTAAAAAGGCTGTAGTTAACGTAAAAATCGGGAGTGTGCTCCCCTAGACTTTCTCGCATTCGCCTTGGTACTGATAACTATTGGTGTTTAACAGTTGTATATGTATCTATCTATGTTTACATTAAAAACGTTCTGCGTAAATACAATTTTATTTTAAGTTTTGTGCCCCAAAACAACTTACTTATCTGCCTTTTCGCTACGCGCCTGTACAAACATGAAAGTACCACTACCTGTTTAGGTAAAGTGCCGCTTTAGGTTAACCTATCATACTGAAATTTTATCTCTGGGAGTTTTTCTCAATAATAAATGTATGTGCAAAATTTCGTGCAAATACCTTGAAGCAAACTGGTACTTTACTTGAATGGATACCGCTACCTGTTTAGGTAAAATGCCACTTCCGGTTAACCGATCATGCTGAAATGTAATATCTGGTAGTTTTTCTACATAAGAAATGTATGTACAAAATTTTGTTCAAATATCTCGAAGCAAACTGGTACTTTACTTGAATAGGTACCGCTACCTGTTTAGGTAAAGTGCCACTTCCGGTTAACCGATTTCGCTCAAAATTTGACAGGAATCTAAAAATTTTGAATAATGACTATTTACATAATTTCAAGGGTCTAGCTTATTTGGTTTTTAAGTTATCGTGTTCACACACACACACACACACGCACACACGCACACACATACACACACACAGACATAATTCGAAAAATGGTTTTTTCGGACTCTAGGAGGTCTAAAACGTCAAGATTCGTCAAAATCTCGAAGTCGATTTTTTTGACGATTACAATACTTTCTCTATACTACCGTATGCGAGAAAGTAAAAAAGGATGATGAATATTTCTTTTGTTGTCAGTAGTGTCAGCATTATATCCTGCAGATAAGAGTTCTGATAGAATATCTACCTATCCGCATTTTAGTAGAGTTTTAAAGTACTCGGGACTAGAATTTCCAATTAAATTAAAAGATACAACAAAATTTGAAACAATGAAGGATTTACGTATAAATGCTTATACGCTAGAAAGAAAAAACAAATTTGGTAAAAATGCAGTACTACCCATAAATATTAGTAAAAATACTCAAATTAATATAGATACTATACATTTATTAATGATATCCAACGGCGAGGGACAGTTTTATTTCTGCTGGATAAAAACCTTATCTAGATTGATTAAAAATTAGCTGCATAAGAGGAAAACTCAAACTTTCATATGCGATATTTGTTTAAATCATTTTGTAACAAAAGAATCACATTTAAATCATATTAGAAATTGTAATAGTGCAAATGAAACTAAAATTAGAATGTCTGAAGAAGGTACAACAATAGAATTGAAAGACTATAAATATCAGGAAAAAGTACCATTTTCAATCTACGCAAACGGAGTGTACTTTAGAGAAAAAAAAGAGAATGTTGTTTTCGAAAATGCCGAGAATTATCAAAAACATGTTCCATTTAGTATTGCATATTATTTAAAATGTTGATATGACGATAGTTTATCTCGATTTAATATATATCGTGGTACCGACTGTATTGAATGGTTTGTAAAATAATTACATTCTATAGCATATCAAGTAAATAGTATACCAATAAATGCACAGCCTATGAAGATTAGCCAACGGGAAAACGAATCATTTCAAAAATCGGTATGCTGTTACATTTGTAAAAACCTTTCACCGATAAAGTCTGCGTGTACGTTATCACAATCATCAGACAGGTGAGTATATAAGTAGTATCCATCAATACTGTAATCTTAACTAGATAGATGCACATTATATCCCCGTTCTCTTTCATAATATCTGCGGTTATGATACACATTTTATTATAAAACCATTGGCAAACCTGATTATGGGAGATATTAAATTGTGTACAAATATTGATTTTAGATTTTTAGAATCGTTTCGATTTATGGCTAGCAGTTTAGAACAATTATCATTAAATTTACCGAACAATCTAAAAACTATTACACACAAATTTTGCAAGAGCGAAGAACAATTTCAATTATTACTACGTAAGGGTATCTTTTCCTACGACTATCTAGACAGTTTTGAAAAGCTGAATGACAAAAGTCTTCCAAACAAAACGCAATTTTTTAGTCAGCTGTATGGACTGCACTGCGTTTTTGGAACACATTTAATATGTAAACTCTAGGTCAGTATGCGGATATGTATCTTACTGTTGACGTTCTGCTCTTAGCCGATGTGTTTAAGAATTTCAGAGAAAATTGTATGAAAACGTATGGATTAGATGCTCTGCATTTTTACACGGCACCGGGATTGGCATTTCAAGCAATGTTAAAATGTTAAACTTAGCTGCTGACAGATGTAGATCAACTGTTGTTCATAGAGAAGGGTATTGGAGGAAGGTTAGCACAGTGATCGAATCGATACGCTAAAGCTAATAATTGATATATGGGTGAAAAACATGTAGAAACCGATCCTGAATCATATAACATGTAGATATTAATAACATTTAAATACTCCGGAAAATTCTAAAACAGGATATAATTATGAAGTTGATTTAGAATATCTTCTACATTTATTTGAACTTCACAAAGATTTGCCTCTATGTCCTGACCATTATACACCACCAACATGGAAGCAATCAAAATTGACAACCACATTATTTAAAAAACAAAACTACGTAATACATTACCGCAATCTGCAGCAAGCTGTAAGTTTAGGACTGAAAATTGTAAAATTCCATATAATACTAAAATTTAAGCAATCAGCTTGGCTTAAATCGTATATAGAGTTAAATACAAAATTAAGACAAGCCGCCAAAAATAAATTTGAAAAAGATTTTTATAAACTTATGAATAACGCTGTATTTGAAAAAACAATTAAAAATGTTAGAAAATACAAATTAATAAAATTACTTTCTAATGGGAGGGTAGGTATGGAGCCAATGCATACATATGAAACCCAAATTTTCATAGCTGTACTATTTTAGATAAAGACTTAGTACTTGTAAAATTAAATCAGTTTGAAATAGTTTTTAATAAGCCAATATACGTTGGATTTTCAATCCCAGATCTTTCAAAAATTTTAATATACGATTTTCATTATAAATATATTAAATAGAAGATGGGTAATCAAGCAAAATTGCTGTACACAGACACTGATAGTCTCATATATCACTTTAGCATTCCAAACATATACGATTTTCTACGAGAAGCTATTCACAAATTTGATACAAGCGATTATTCCTCGAACAATCCATATAACCTTCCACAAGTTAATAAAAAAGTATTAGGGCTAATAAAGGATGAAAATAATTAAAAAATAATTACCGAATTTGTTGGTCGACGTGCAAAATTGTATGCTTTGAAAACATTAGAGGATGCTGAGAATGTGGAATTGAGAATTACAAACAAAGCTAAAGGCATTACCAGACCTGCTTTGAATAAAATTACATTTGACGGTTACAAAAACTGCCTTTTTACTTTCTCGCATACGGTAGTATAGAGAAAGTATTGTAATCGTCAAAAAAATCGACTTCGAGATTTTGACGAATCTTGACGTTTTAGACCTCCTAGAGTCCGAAAAAACCATTTTTCGAATTATGTCTGTGTGTGTGTATGTGTGTGCGTGTGTGCGTGTGTTTGTACTGCATTTATTGTGGCATCTTGTGTGTGAATGAAGCTGAACTATGGCATCTGTTGCATTTGTGGCATCTTACACAGCGATGTCACAACAAAACTTGCATTTACTTTCTAGTTACAGTACTATCATAATTTCATTTTAAATTTTCCGCCCTACTGGGAGGAGTTTTGTTGCAAAATATTAACCAATCATTATTGGTTTCCATTTTAGAGTTGTGTATGATGTGCCACAGTTGGGTTTAAATACCTACTATTTTAAAACCTATTTATGGCATCATTGTATGTTGGCGCCCTCTATGTTACACACTTCTTGCGATCCGAACTAATTGCCCTGTATGTGTGTATGCTACAACTGCAGCGCAGCACGCGGCACGCACGTTGCAATTGCCACCAAAGATTACAAAACTAGTGTCTTTGATTGCCACCAATTTATTTTTGGTGAGGATTACAAATCTGAGTTATTTGCGCGCGCAATTTAAAATGCTCATTTTCATTTCTTTATATTTTAGTTAGATCAGATGAACCGAGTAGGTTTAACATATTAGTGTTAATAGATATACAGCTATATTCGACGGTAATATCTTACGATCTCTCTTAATGTTGAAGAAAGAAGAAGTATTGCTTTCCAATTCTGAGAAAATCAATTAATGGTTTTATTAAAATGTTTTATTATATTTCTGAAGCTAAATAAAAAAATATATTTAGCTTACACTATCAAAAAATATGTAAAACTTTCCATTACAACAGTTTGCTGCTTTACTATTAATCATATTTTAGTTTTAAAAAATCGGGGAATTTTGTTATGTTGCTCTTATACTGCAAAACCATCAATATTTTTGAAAAACCTTCTACCTATTTTTCTAATTATCTAAAAATACCAAATATTAGCGGACTCTGTATCTGTACCCAATGAAAAAAGTAAGTAATAACAGACATATTAAGAAACATTAGAGCATAAATAAATTAGTGATCATGGGATTCAAGGAAATTAGAAAAACTATTAATTTTGAAATTTCATAGAAAAAAAGAAAAACGATAAAATAATAGTAGATTATGTTATTAGGAGTAAAAGTGATACTTTATGTGGCGAAGCTGAAGTTTATTTAGCCGAACGTTAGTGAGGCAAATAATTCAGCTAAGCCAAATAAAGTCACTTTTACTCCGAATAACATATACTATTTTATCCGCAAACGTATTCAGGTAAATTTCATTAAAATAAATTTAAATAAAAAAGGATGCATCGGCCGGGAATCGAACCCCGGCCACCCGCGTGACAGGCGAACACTGTACCGCTGCGCCAACCGATCTTGTTCAAATAACGCGCTACTGTAATGATATATGAACATACTGAATCACCCGAGCTAATAGCACACGGCCACAGCAGCTGTCACACCTTAAACCACGTCGACAGATGCTCCGATCCGCTGCTTAAAGGTTTATTTAAATTAAAACTTTTTCGTACTCTTTGAAAATAAAACCGGCCTACGGATCTAAGTCTAAGAATTTGCAAAATTTTAAGCCATCATACAATTTAATCGGTCCAGTATCTTCGGAGGAGATAACGAACAAACATAGAAAGAAAGAGGGCAACGATTTTGTGTGCTTAGGCAGATAAAGTATGCAAAAGTCGCTATTTTGTCTGCTTAGGCAGATAAAGTGACACTTTTACCTTGTCAATAAAGATAAATAACTTGTCACTTTTGTGATGTTTGCGGATAAAGTAAATTATATTATTTATTTCTATTACGTTGCATTTCACACAAATAAAACTTTGATTACAAGAAGAAAAATATATAAGAACATAATTAAAATGAAGACGGAAGGTTCATTTTACATGAGTAGTTTTTTTATTCATTTTAACTAAATAATTCTTTATGAAAAATTTTAAATCAGACCATTTTCTGTGTCCTAATAATGGACAATCTTTGATTAGTGCACAGCATTTTTCTTTGCCGGGAAGGCTGTTTGATTTTATGAATGTTTTAAATTCCTTCAGAATTATTTCTTGTTGTTCGTTAGACCATGGTTTTCTTCCAGAGTAGTCCCTTCGTCCATCTTTACTTTTTATCTTCGTTGCTTGTTTTCCTAAAAAAGTACATTTAGTTATGAAATTAAAAAAAAATTATATATTGTTTTTTAAATAAAATATCATAATATACAGTTCAGAAACAGCCAGCGTGTCCCAAATTTGGTGTAACATGTTCTATGAAAATTACTATAAACAATAGCATATTTACAATATGCTTCTTCAAGACAAACTTAATGTTAAAAAAGAAGTATGGGCAATCCGCTTTTATTTTCGAACTGTGACTGAAAAGTAAGACTTTTAGCAATCCTATTAATTTTTTCAAAACAAACCTGTGCGTAAAATCTATAACCGCTATTATTGAATTTTTACATAACATTACTTGGCATACGTATGTTTTATGTCCATTGCCGTTTTTGAGTTACAATAAAAGCTCTTTTATAAGGGAATATATAATTGATTTTATCACCACTACAAAATGTTCTTCTCTTTTCGATGTTGCAAAAACAAAACTTATATTGAAACTCGAAAATAGACGTGAATATAAACAAAAATTACACTGTAATCAAATGTATTCAACTTAAAAATATTAATAAAGAGTCTTGATAGAAGTTTTAGATATTTTCACAAAGAAATTAATTCCGGCAACTAATAAAATTGGTAAAAATTTCACTTTTTAGGCTAAAGAAGAACGGCCATTTTTTTACCGTTGAATTCTTTTCAAAGAGTTGACCTGTAATAATCGTGCTGTTGGGTTTACTGTAGCTTAACAACTAAAAGAATTATTCCTATAACTATGCCAAATTTTGAACATACTGTACAATACTATTACTATGTTATTTCAATTTTAAAAAATAGGACTAAGAGCAGGCCCTGTTTTGTATTTTTTGACGATGTAGAATAGTATATTTTACCACAAAATAAATGAAAGTATTGTATTTTACATTACGTGAAAATGGTTCGGCAGTCCCTATCGCTGCTCGTAGACAAATACGAGTAGAAAAAAATCTGTTTTGAGCTACTAGCATAAAAACATTCCATATTATTGACCGAGTTATTATGAAAAAAGTAGTGAAAAATGCTATTCGTTATTAAGGAATGAAGAAACACATTGATAATTGCAGTACACATTTTTTTAGTATTTGAATTATTTTGGTCTTGTAAATATTTATTTTTACATGCTACCAACCAGATAATCAAAGCGGCTTTAATTTAGCACAGCCTACTGCTGCAAAAATATTTTTTATATGTTATCAAACATTTTCTTATGTAAGGGGAGATAGGTGTTGCAGATACCAATAAACAGAACAATATGAAGAATTTAAATCTATGAACAACCTATTTAATGTATCTGTCAAAATGTACTTATATATTTGTAATTTTGTTATGTGCCATAAATAAGCCCCTGTTGTTAAAAGGCACATTAAACCACTAAATAAAAAAACAGTTTTCTTTAATTTGAAAAAAAATAATAGGACGACGGTACGTAAAAGTAGTAAGATTTGTTTTTGTGTGGTATAGTTTATAGTACACACCGTCTCAACTACCTTTTGTTATCAACCGTTGTATCTATCTAAGCACCCTTATAAAATATATAGAGGTGTGATAAGTGTTGGACCACCCTATATACAGTGTCCCACTTAAAATGGCACAATCCTAAGAAATTTGATATTTCTAACCGAATTGAAAAATGCCCTTTTTCGTAATACTATACCGATATTGTATTTCAACTGAACTAAACAAATGCCACAATGGCCGTGCTGAGTAAAATTTAAATAAATCAGAGGAACCAAGACAAACTACCAATACCTAGGTGCACACTTGCTGCTAACAGAAACTAAAGTAGACGGAGATAATTATTAGGTAGGTACTTACTTCTAAATCTTCTTATTAATGATAAATCTGTCACATTTACACGTTT
>CALNHX010011705.1:0-30208 GCA_940337035.1 Agriotes lineatus
ATGGGTCATCTTGGACGTCTGAGACGTACGGGACATCTGGGACGTCTGGGACGTTAGGGACATATGAGACATCTAGGATGTCTGGCACGTTAGCGACATATGGGACATCTGGCACGTCTGCTACGTCTGGGACGTTAGTGACATATGAAACATCTAGGACGTCTGGGACGTTAAGGACATATGTGACATATGGGACATCTGGGACGTTTGGGACGTTAGGGACATATAGGACATCCGGGACGTCTGAGACGTTAGGGACATATAGGACATCTAAGACGTCTGGGACGTTAGGGATATATGGGACATCTAGGACGTCTGGGACGTTAGGGACATATGGGACATATGTGACATCTGGGACGTTTGGGACGTTAGGGACATATGGGACATCCAGGACGTCTCGGACGTTAGGGACAAATAGGACATCTAGGACGTCTGGGACGTTAGGGACATATGGGACTTCTAGGACGTCTGGGACGTTAGGGACATATGGAACATCTAGGACATCTGAGACGTCTGCGACGTTTGGGAAGTCTGGGGTATCTGGGACGTCTGGGACGTTAGGGACATATAGAGCATATGGGACTTCTGGGACGTTAGGGACATATGGGACATCTGGGACGCTTGGGACGTTAGGGACATATAGGACATCTAGGACGTCTGGGACGTTAGGGACATATGGGACATATAGGACATCTGAGACGTCTGGGACGTTAGGGACATATAGGACATCTGGGACGTCTGGGCGTTAGGGACATATGGAACATGTAGGACATCTGAGACGTCTGCGACGTTTGAGAAGTCTAAGATATCTGGGACGTCTGGGACGTCTGGGACGTTAGAAACATATGGGGCATCTAGGACGTCTGGGACGTCTGGGACGTTTGAGACATATGGGACATCTTGGACGTCTGGTACGTTAGGGACATATGGGACATCTAGGACGTCTGGAACCTATGGGACATATAGGTCATCTGGGACGTTAGGGACATATGGGGCATCTGGGACGTCTGGGACGTTAGGGACTTATGGGACATCTAGGACGTCTGGGACGTTAGGGACATATGGGACATCTGAAACGTCTGAGACGTTAGGGACATATAGGACATCTAAAACGTCTGGGACGTTAGAAATATATGGGACATCTAGGACGTCTGGGACGTCAATGACGTAAAAGACATATAGGACCTCTAGGACGTCTGGGACGACTAGGACGTTAAGGACATATGGGACGTCTAGGACGCCTGGGGCGTTAGGGGCATATGGGGCACATGGGACGTCTGGAACGTCTGGGACGTTAGGGACATATGGGACATCTGGGACGTCTGGGACGTTAGGGACATATGGAACATCTAGCACATCTGAGACGTTTGCGACGTTTGGGAAGTCTGGGATATCTGGGACGTCTGGGACGTTAGGGACATATGGGACATCTGGACGCCTGGGACGTTAGGGATATATAGGACATCTAGGACGTCTGGGACGTTAGGAACATATGGAGCATCTAGGACATCTGAGACGTCTGCGACGTTTGGGAATTCTAAGATATCTGGAACGTCTGGGACGTCTGGGACGTTAGAAACATATGGGGCATCTAGGACGTCTAGGACGTCTGGGACATCTAGGACATTGGGACTTTAGGGACATATGGGGCATCTGGGACGTCTGGGACGTTAGGGACATATGGGACATTTCGGACGTCTGAGACGTTAGGGACATATGGGACATCTAGGACGTCTGGGACCTATGGGACATCTAGGACATTGGGACGTTAGGAACATATGGGGCATCTGGGACGTCTGGGACGTTAGGGGCATATGGGACATCTGAAACGTCTGGGACGTTTGGGACATATGGGGCATCTAGGACGTCTGGGACGTCTGGAACGTTAGTGACATATGGGACATCTAGGACGCCTGGGACGTTAGGGACGTATGGAACATATGGGACATCTGAAACATCTGCTACGTCTGGGACGTTAGTGACATATGAAACATCTAGGACGTCAGGAACGTTATGGACATATGTGACATACGGGACATCTGGGACGTTTGGGACGTTAGGGACATATAGGGCATCCGGGACGTCTGAAACGTTAGGGACATATAGGACATCTAAGAAGTCTGGGACGTTAGGGATATATGGGACAGCTAGGACCTGTGGGACGTTAGGGACATATGGGACATATGAGACATCTGGGACGTTTGGGACGTTAGGGGCATATGGGACATCCAGGACGTCTCGGACGTTAGGGACAAATAGGACATCTAGGACGTCTGGGACGTTAGGGACATATGGGACTTCTAGGTCGTCTGGGACGTTAGGGACATATGGGAGATATGGGACATCTGGGACGTTTGGTACGTTAAGGACATATGGGACATCTAGGAAGTTTGGGACGTTAGGGATATATGGGGCATCTAGGACGTTTTGGACGTCTGGGACGTTAGGGAATATGTGACGTCTGGGACGTGTGGGACGTTAGGGACGTATGGGACATCTAGGTCGGCTGGGACGTTAAGGACATGTAGGGAATATGGGACATCTGGGACGTTTGGACGTCTGGGACGTTAGGGGCATATGGGATATCTAGGACGTCTGAGACGTCTTGGACGTTAAGGACATATGCGACATCTGAGACGTCTGGGACGTTAGGGACATATAGGACATCTAGGACGTCTAGGGCGTTAAGGACATACGGGACATCTAGGACGTCTGGGACATTAGGAGGACGTCTGGGACGTCTGGGACGTTAGGGGCATATGGGATATCTAGGACGTCTGGGACGTCTTGGACGTTAAGGACATATGCGACATCTGAGACGTCTGGGACGTTAGGGACATATAGGACATCTAGGACGTCTAGGGCGTTAAGGACATACGGGACATCTAGGACGTCTGGGACGTTATAGACGTATGGGACATCTAGGATGCCTGTGACGTTAGGTACTTATGGGACATTTAAGACGTCTGGGACGTTAGGGATATATGGGACATCTAGGACGTTTAAGACATCTGGGACGTTAAGGACATATAGGACATCTGGGACGTTTGGGACGTAAGGGACATACAGGACATCTATTACGTCAGGGACGTAGAGACATATAGGACATCTAGGACGTCTGAGACGTTAAGGACATATGCGACATCCACGACGTCTGGGACGTTAGGAGGACGTCTGGGACGTCTGGGACGTTAGGGGCATATGGGACATCTCGGACGTCTGGTACATCTAGGACGTCTGAGACGTCAGGGACGTTAGGGACGTATGGAACATCTAGGACGTTTGGGACGTGAGGGACATATGAGACAGCTAGGACGTCTGGGACGTCTGGGACGTTTGAGACATATGGGACATCTAGGACGTCTGAGACGTTAGGGACATATGGGACATCCAGGACTTCTGGGACGGCTGGGATGTTTGAGACATATGGGACATCTTGTACGTTTGGGACGTTAGGGACTTATGGGTCATCTAGGACGTCTGAGACGTACGGGACATCTGGGACGTCTGGGACGTTAGGGACATATGAGACATCTAGGATGTCTGGCAAGTTAGCGACATATGGGACATCTGGCACGTCTGCTACGTCTGGAACGTTAGTGACATATGAAACATCTAGGACGTCTGGAACGTTAGGGACATATGTGACATACGGGACATCTGGGACGTTTGGGACGTTAGGGACATATAGGACATCCGGGACGTCTGAGACGTTAGGGACATATAGGACATCTAAGACGTCTGGGACGTTAGGGATATATGGGACATCTAGGACCTCTGGGACGTTAGGGACATATGGGACATATGAGACATCTGGGACGTTTGGGACGTTAGGGACAAATAGGACATCTAGGACGTCTGGGACGTTAGGGACATATGGGACTTCTAGGTCGTCTGGGACGTTAGGGACATATGGGAGATATGGGAAATCTGGGACGTTTGGGACGTTAAGGACATATGGGACATCTAGGAAGTTTGAAACGTTAGGAATATATGGGGCATCTAGGACGTTTTGGACGTCTGGGACGTTAGGGCATATGGGACGTCTGGGACGTGTGGGACGTTAGGGACATATGTGACATCTAGGTCGGCTGGGACGTCAAGGACATGTAGGGAATATGGGACATCTGGGACGTTTGGGACGTCTGGGACGTTAGGGGCATATGGGATATCTAGGACGTCTGAGACGTCTTGGACGTTAAGGACATATGCGACATCTGAGACGTCTGGGACGTTAGGGACATATAGGACATCTAAGACGTCTAGGGCGTTAAGGACATACGGGACATCTAGGACGTCTGGGACATTAGGAGGACGTCTGCGACGTCTGGGACGTTAGGGGCATATGGGATATTTAGGACGTCTGGAACGTCTTGGACGTTAAGGACATATGCGACATCTGAGACGTCTGGGACGTTAGGGATATATAGGACATCTAGGACTTCTAGGGCGTTAAGGACATACGGGACATCTAGGACGTCTGGGACGTCTGGGACGTTATAGACGTATGGGACATCTAGGATGCCTGTGACGTTAGGTACTTATGGGACATTTAAGACGTCTGGGACGTTAGGGATATATGGGACATCTAGGACGTCTAAGACGTCTGGGACGTTAAGGACATATAGGACATCTGGGACGTTTGGGACGTAAGGGACATACAGGACATCTATTACGTCAGGGACGTAGAGACATATAGGACATCTAGGACGTCTAAGATGTCTGGGACGTTAAGGACATATAGGACATCTGGGACGTTTGGGACGTAAGGGACATACAGGACATCTATTACGTCAGGGACGTAGAGACATATAGGACATCTAGGATGTCTGGGACGTCTGGGACGTTATAGACGTATGGGACATCTAAGATGCCTGTGACGTTAAGAACATATGGGACATTTAGGACGTCTGAGACGTTAGGGACATGTGTAACATCTAGGACGTCTGGGACGTTAGCGACATATGTAGCATCTAGGACGTCTGTAACGTTAGAGACGTATGGGACATCTAGAACGTTTGGGACGTATAGGACATCTGGGACGTCTGGGACGTAAAGGGCATATGAGTCATCTAGGACGTCTGGGACGTTAGAGACATATGGGACATCTAGGACGTCTGGGACGTTGGAACATCTGGAACGTCTGGGACATCTGGTACGTTAGGGACATATGGGGCATCTAGGACGTCTGGGACACCTAGGACGTCTGAGACGTCTGGGACATTAGGGACGTATGGGACATCTAGGACGTTTGGGACGTGAGGGACATATGGGACATCTAGGACGTCTGGGACGTTAGGGACATATGAGACAGCTAGGACGTCTGGGACGTCTGGGACGTTTGAGACATATGGGACATCTTGGACGTCTGGGACGTTAGAGACATATGGGTCATCTAAGACGTCTGGGACGTATGGGACATCTTGGACGTCTGGGACGTTAGGGACATATGGGGCATCTAGCACGTCTGGGACGTCTGGGACGAGAGTGACATATGGAATATCTAGGACGTCTGGGACGTTAGGGGACATATGGGACATTTAGGACGTCTGGGACGTTAGGGACATATGGGACTTCTAGCACGTCTGGGACGTCTGAAACGAGAGTGTCATATGGAACATCTAGGACGTCTGGGACGTTAGGGTCATATGGGACATATGGGACATCTTAAACGTCTGGGACGTTAAGAAAATATTTGACATCTGGGATGTTTGGGACGTTAGGGACATATGGGACAAATGGGTCATCTGGGACGTATGAGACGTTAGGGACATATGGAACATATTTGACTTCTGGGACGTTAGGGACATATGGGAAATCTGGGACGCCTGGGACGTTAGAGACATATAGGACATCTAGGACGTCTGGGACGTTAGGGACATATGGGACAAATGAGACATCTGGGACGTATGAGACTTTAGGGACATATGGAACATATTTGACTTCTGGGACGTTAGGGACAATGGTACATCTGGGACGCCTGGGACGTTAGAGACATATAGGACATCTAGGACGTCTGGGACGTTAGGGACATATGTGACAAATGGGACATCTGGGACGTATGAGACGTTAGGGACATATGGTACATATGGGACTTCTGGGACCTTAGGGACATATGGAACATATGGGACTTCTGGGACGTTACGGACATATGGGACATCTGGGACGCCTGGGACATTAGGGACATATGGGACAAATAGGACATCTGGGACGTATGATACGTTAGGGACATATGGTACATCTGGGACGTCTGGGACGTTAAGGACATATGGGACAACTAGGACGGCTGGCACGTCTGGGACGTTAGGGACATATGGGACATCTAGGACGTTTGGGACGTTAGGCACATATGGAGATCTAGGACGTCTGGGACGTTAAGAACATATGAAACATCTTGGACGTCTGGGACGTTAGGGCATTTGGAAAACCTAGGACGTCTGACACGTATGGAGCATCTGGGACGTCTGGGAAGTCTGGGACGTTAGGGACATATGGGGCACCTAGGACGTCTGGGACATCTAGGACATCTGTGACGTCTGGGACGTTAGGAATATATGGGGCATCTAGGACGTCGGAGACGTTAGCGACATATGGGACATCTAAGACATCTGGGACGTTAGGGATATATGGGACATCTAGGACGTCTGGGACCTATTTGACATCTGGGACATCTGAGAAGTTAGGGACATATTGGACATCTGGGACGTCAGGGACGTTTGAGACATATGGGACATCAAGAAAGTCTGGGACGTTAGGGACATATGGGACATCTAGGACGTCTGGGACCTATGGGACATCTGGTACATCTGAGACGTTAGGGACATATTGGACAACTGGGACGTCTGGGACGTTAGAGACATATGTTACATCTAGGACGTCTGGGACGTTAGGAACATATGGGACATCTGAAACGTCTGGGACGTTAGGGACATATAGGACATCTAGGACGTCTGGGACGTTAGGGACATATGGGACATATAGGACATCTGAAACGTCTGGGACGTTAGGGACATGTAGGACATCTAGGACGTCTGGGACGTTAGGGACATATGGAACATGTAGGACATCTGAGACGTCTACGACGTTTGGGAAGTCTAAGATATCTGGGACGTCTTGGACGTCTGGGACGTTAGAAACATATAAGGCATCTAGGACGTCTGGGACGTCTGGGACGTTTGAGACATATGGGACATCTAGGACGTCTGGAACCTATGGGACATCTAGGACATCTGGGACGTTAAGGACATATGCGGCATCTGGGACGTCTGAAACGTTAAGGACATATGGGACATCTAGGACGTCTGGGACGTTAGGGACATATGAGACATCTGAAACGTCTGAGACGTTAGGGACATATAGGACATCTAAAACGTCTTTGACGTTCGGGATATATGGGACATCTAGGACGTCTGGGACGTCAATGACGTTAAGGACATATGGGACCCCTAGGACGTCTGGGTCGTCTGGGACGTTAAGGACATATGGGACGTCTAGGACGCCTGGGACGTTAGGGGCATATGGGGCACATGGGACGTCTGGAACGTCTGGGACGTTAGGGACATATGGGACATTTTGGACGTCTGGGACGTTAGGGACATATGGAACATCTAAGACATCTGAGACGTCTGCGACGTTTGGGAAGTCTGGTATATCTGGGACGTCTGGGACGTTAGGGACATATGGAACATTTGGGACTTCTGGGACGTTAAGGACATATGGGACATCTGGGACGCCTGGGACGTTAGGGACATATAGGACATCTAAGACGTCTGGGACGTTGGGAACATATGGAGCATCTAGGACATCTGAGACGTCTGCGACGTTTGGGAATTCTAAGATATCTGGGACGTCTGTGACGTCTGGGACGTTAGGGACATATAGGACATCTAGGACGTCTAGGGCGTTAAGGACATACGGGACATCTAGGACGTCTGGGACGTCTGGGACGTTATAGACGTATGGGACATCTAGGATGCCTGTGACGTTAGGTACTTATGGGACATTTAAGACGTCTGGGACGTTAGGGATATATGGGACATCTAGGACGTCTAAGACGTCTAGGACGTTAAGGACATATAGGACATCTGGGACGTTTGGGACGTAAGGGACATACAGGACATCTATTACGTCAGGGACGTAGAGACATATAGGACATCTAGGACGTCTAAGACGTCTGGGACGTTAAGGACATATAGGACATCTGGGACGTTTGGGACGTAAGGGACATACAGGACATCTATTACGTCAGGGACGTAGAGACATATAGGACATCTAGGACGTCTGGGACGTCTGGGACGTTATAGACGTATGGGACATCTAGGATGCCTGTGACGTTAAGAACATATGGGACATTTAGGACGTCTGAGACGATAGGGACATGTGTAACATCTAGGACGTCTGGGACGTTAGCAACATATGTAGCATCTAGGACGTCTGTAACGTTAGGGACGTATGGGACATCTAGAACGTTTGGGACGTATAGGACGTCTGGGACGTCTGGGACGTAAAGGGCATATGAGTCATCTAGGACGTCTGGGACGTTAGAGACATATGGGTCATCTAGGACGTCTGGGACGTTGGAAAATCTGGAACGTCTGGGACATCTGGTACGTTAGGGACATATGGGGCATCTAGGACGTCTGGGACACCTAGGTCGTCTGAGACGTCTGGGACATTAGGGACGTATGGGACATCTAGGACGTTTGGGACGTGAGGGACATATGGGACATCTAGGACGTCTGGGACGTTAGGGACATATGAGACTGCTAGGACGTCTGGGACGTCTGGGACGTTTGAGACATATGGGACATCTTGGACGTCTGGGACGTTAGAGACATATGGGTCATCTAAGACGTCTGGGACGTATGGGACATCTGGGACGTCTGGGACGTTAGGGACATATGGGGCATCTAGCACGTCTGGGACGTCTGGGATGAGAGTGACATATGGAACATCTAGGACGTCTGGGACGTTAGGGACATATGGGACATTTAGGACGTCTGGGACGTTAGGGACATATGGGACATCTAGCACGTCTGGGACATCTGGGACGAGAGTGACATATGGAACATCTAGGACGTCTGGGACGTTAGGGTCATATGGGACATATGGGACATCTTAAACGTCTGGGACGTTAGGGACATATGGGACATCTGGGATGTTTGGGACGTTAGGGACATATGGGACAAATGGGTCATCTGGGACGTATGAGACGTTAGGGACATATGGAACATATTTGACTTCTGGGACGTTAGGGACATATGGGAAATCTGGGACACCTGGGACGTTAGAGACATATAGGACATCTAGGACGTCTGGGACGTTAGGGACATATGGGACAAATGAGACATCTGGGACGTATGTGACTTTAGGGACATATGGAACATATGTGACTTCTGGGACGTTAGGGACAATGGTACATCTGGGACGCCTGGGACGTTAGAGACATATAGGACGTCTGGGACGTTAGGGACATATGTGACAAATGGGACATCTGGGACGTATGAGACGTTAGGGACATATGGTACATATGGGACTTCTGGGACGTTAGGGACATATGGAACATATGAGACTTCTGGGACGTTACGGACATATGGGACATCTGGGACGCCTGGGACGTTAGAGACATATAGGACATCTAGGACGTTTGGGACGTTAGGGACATATGGGACAAATAGAACATCTGGGACGTATGAGACGTTAGGGACATATGGTACATCTGGGACGTCTGGGACGTTAAGGACATATGGGACATCTAGGACGTCTGGCACGTCTGGGACGTTAGGGACATATGGGACATCTAGGACGTTTGGGACGTTAGGCACATATGGAGATCTAGGACGTCTGGGACGTTAAGAACATATGGAACATCTTGGACGTCTGGGACGTTAGGGCAATTGGAAAATCTAGGACGTCTGACACGTATGGAGCATCTGGGACGGCTGGGAAGTCTGGGACGTTAGGGACATATGGGGCACCTAGGACGTCTGGGACATCTAGGACATCTGAGACGTCTGGGACGTTAGGGATATATGGGGCATCTAGGACGTCGGGGACGTTAGCGACATACGGGACATCTAAGACATCTGGGACGTTAGGGATATATGGGACATCTAGGACGTCTGGGACGTCAGGGACGTTTGAGACATATGGGACATCAAGGAAGTCTGGGACGTTAGGGACATGTGGGACATCTAGGACGTCTGGGACCTATGGGACATCTGGGACATCTGGGACGTCTGGGACGTTAGAGACATATGGGACATCTAGGACGTCTGGGACGTTAGGAACATATGGGACATCTGAAACGTCTGGGACATTAGGGACATATAGGACATCTAGAACGTCTGGGACGTTAGGGACATATGGGACATATAGGACATCTGAAACGTCTGGGACGTTAGGGACATGTAGGACATCTAGGACGTTGGGACGTTAGGGACATATGGAACATGTAGGACATCTGAGACGTCTGCGACGTTTGGGAGGTCTAAGATATCTGGGACGTCTTGGACGTCTGGGACGTTAGAAATATATAAGGCATCTAGGACGTCTGAGACGTCTGGGACGTTTGAGATATATGGGACATCTAGGACGTCTGGAACCTATGGGACATCTAGGACATCTGGGTCGTTAGGGACATATGCGGCATCTGGGACGTCTGGAACATTAGGGACATATGGGACATCTAGAACGTCTGGGACGTTAGGAACATATGAGACATCTGAAACGTTTGAGACGTTAGGGACATATAGGACATCTAAAACGTCTGGGACGTCAACGACGTTAAGGACATATGGGACCCCTAGGACGTCTGGGACGTCTGGGACGTTAAGGACATATGGGACGTCTAGGACGCCTGGGACGTTAGGGGCATATGGGGCACATGGGACGTCTGGAACGTCTGGGACGTTAGGGACATATGGGACATTTTGGACGTCTGGGACGTTAGGGACATATGGAACATCTATTACATCTGAGACGTCTGCGACGTTTGGGAAGTCTGGGATATCTGGGACGTCTGGGACGTTAGGGACATATGGAACATATGGGACTTCTGGGACGTTAGGGACATATGGGACATCTGGGACGCCTGGGACGTTAGGGACATATAGGACATCTATGACGTCTGGGACGTTAGGAACATATGGAGCATCTAGGACATCTGAGACGTCTGCGACGTTTGGGAATTCTAAGATATCTGGGACGTCTGTGACGTCTGGGACGTTAGAAACATATGGGGCATCTAGGACGTCTGGGACGTCTGAGACATCTAGGACATTGGGACGTTAGGGACATATTGGGCATGTGGGACGTCTGGGACGTTAGGGATATATGGGACATGTCGGACGTCTGGGACGTTAGGGACATATGGGACATCTAGGACGTCTGGGACCTATATGACATCTAGGACATTGGGACGTTAGGGACATATGGGGCATCTGGGAAGTCTGGGAAGTTAGGGACATATGGGACATCTGAAACGTCTGAGACGTTAGGGACATATGGGGCATCTAGAACGTCTGTAGCGTTAGGGACATGTGTAACATCTAGGACGTCTGGGACGTTAGCGACATATGTAATATCTAGGACGTCTGTAACGTTAGGGACGTATGGGACATCTAGACCGTTTGGGACGTATAGGACGTCTGGGACGTCTGGGACGTAAAAGTCATATGAGTCATCTAGGACGTCTGGGACGTGAGAGACATATGGGACATCTAGGACGTCTGGGACGTTAGGAACATATGGAGCATCTAGGACATCTGAGACTTCTGCGACGTTTGGGAATTCTAAGATATCTGGGACGTCTGTGACGTCGGGGACGTTAGAAACATATGGGGCATCTAGGACGTCTGGGACGTCTGGGACATCTAGGACATTGGGACGTTATCGACATATTGGGCATGTGGGACGTCTGGGACGTTAGGGACATATGGGACATCTCGGACGTCTGGGACGTTAGGGACATATGGGACATCTAGGACGTCTGGGACCTATATGACATCTAGGACATTGGGACGTTAGGGACATATGGGGCATTTGGGAAGTCTGGGAAGTTAGGGACATGTGGGACATCTGAAACGTCTGGGACGTTAGGGATATATGGGGCATCTAGAACGTCTGTAGCGTTAGGGACATGTGTAACATCTAGGACGTCTGGGACGTTAGCGACATATGTAATATCTAGGACGTCTGTAACGTTAGGGACGTATGGGACATCTAGAACGTTTGGGACGTATAGGACGTCTGGGACGTCTGGGACGTAAAAGTCATATGAGTCATCTAGGACGTCTGGTACGTTAGGGACATATGGGGCATCTAGGACGTCTGGGACACCTAGGACGTCTGAGACGTCTGGGACATTAGGGACGTATGGGACATCTAGGACGTTTGGGACGTGAGGGACATATGGGACATCTAGGACGTCTGGGACGTTAGAGACATATGGGGCATCTGGGACATCTGGGACGTTAGGGACGTTAGGGACGTTAGGGATATATGAGACATCTAGGACGTTTGGGACGTTACGGACATATGGGACATGTAGGACGTCTGGGACGTTAGGGACATATTAGAAATCTAGGCCGTCTGGGACGTTAAGAACATGTGGGAAATCTAGGACGTCTGGGACGTAGAGACATATGGGACATCTGGGACGTGTGGGACGTTAGGGACATATGGGACATCTTGGGTGTCTGGGACGTTAGGGACATATAGGACATCAAGGACGGTTGGGACATTAGGGACATATGGAACATTTAGGACCTCTGGGACGTTAGGGACATATGGGATATCTAGGGCGTCTGGGACGTTAGGGACATATAGGACATCAAAAACGGTTGGGACATTACTGACATATGGGACATCATGGATGTCTGGTACGTTAGGGACATATGGGACATTGAAGACGTATGGGACGTTAGGAACATATAGGACATCTAGGACGTCTGGTACGTTAGGGACATATAAGACATATGGGACATCTGAGACGTCTGGGACGTTAGGGACGTATAGGACATCTGGGACGTCTAAGACGTTAGAAACATATGGGACATTAAGGACGTATGGGACGTTAGGGACGTATAAGACATCTGGGACATTAGGGACATATGGGACATCTTGGACGTCTGGGAAGTTAGGGACGTATACGACATCTGGGACGTCTATGACGTTAGGGACATATGGGACATTGAGGACGTATGGGACGTTAGGGACGTATAGAACATCATGGACGTCTGGGACGTTAGGGACATATGGGACATTGAAGACGTATGGGACGTTAGGAACATATAGGACATCTAGGACGTCTGGTACGTTAGGGACATATAAGACATATGGGACATCTGAGACGTCTGCGACGTTATGGACGTATAGGACATCTGGGACGTCTAAGGCGTTAGAGACATATGGGACATAAAGGACGTATGGGACGTTAGGGACGTATAGGACATCTGGGACGTCTGGGACATTAGGGACATACGGGACATCTGGGACGTCTGGGACGTTAGGGACGTATAGGTCAGCTGGGACGTCTGGGACGTTAGGGACATATGGGACATTGAGGACGTATGGGACGGTAGGGACATAAAGGACATCCAGGACGTCTGGGACAATAGCGACATATTCGACATCTGGGACGTCTGGGACGTTAGGGATACATGGGACATCTGGGACGTCTGGACGTTAGGGTCATATAGGACATCTACGACGTCTAAGACGTTTAGGACATATGGGACATACGGGAAATCTGAGATGTCTGGGACGTTAGAGACATGTGGGACATCTGGGACGTCTGGGACGTTTGGGACATAAAGGACATCCGGGACGTCTGAGACGTTAGGGACATATAGGACGTCTAAGACGTCTGGGACGTTAGGGACATATGGGACATCTGGGACGTCTGGAATGTTAGGGACATAAAGGACATCCGGGACGTCTGAGACGTTAGGGACGTTAGCGACATAAGGGACATCTAAGACGTCTGGGACGTAAGGGACATGTGGGACTTCTAGGACGTCTGGGATATTAGGGCATATTGGACATCTAGAACGTGGGGGACGTTAGGAACATATGGGATTCTATGACGTCTGGCACGTTAGGGACGTATGGGACATCAGGGACGTCTGGGACGTCTGGGACGTTAGGGACATATGGGACATCGAGGACGCTTGGGACGTTAGGAACATATGGGACATTTACAACGTCTGGGACGTCTGGGACGTTAGGGACAGATGGGAAATCTATTCCGTCTGAGACGTTAAGGACGAATGGGACATCTAGGACGTCTGGAACGTTAAGGACGTATTAGACATCTACGACGTCTGGGACGTTAAAAACAAATGGGACATCTGGGACGTCTGGGACGTCTGGTACGTTAGGGACATATAAGACATCTAGAAGGTCTGGGACGTCTAAGACGTTAGGGACATATGGGACATCTAAGACGTCTGGGACGTCTGGGACGTTATGGATATATGGGACATCTGGGACGTCTGGGACGTTAAGAATATGTGGGACATCTAGGACGTCTGGGACGTCTGGGACGTTAGGGACATGTGGGACATCTGGGACGTCTGGGACGTTAGGGACATATGGGGCATCTGGGACGTCTGGGTCGTTAGGGACATAAGGGACATCTGGGACGTCTGGGACGTTAAGGACATATGGGACATCTGAGACGTCTTGGACGTTAGGGACATGCGGTACATCTAGGACGTCTGGGACGTTAGAGACATATGGGAAATCTAGGACGTCTGGGACGTTAGGGATGTATAGGACATCTAAGACGTCTGGGTTGTTAAGGACATATGGGACATCTAAGACGTCTGGGACGTCTGAGACGTTAGGGACATATGGGACATCTAGGACGTCTGGGACGTCTAAGACGTTAGGGACATATGGGACATCTAAGACGTCTGGGACGTCTGGGACGTTAGGGACATATGGGACATCTGGGACGTCTGGGACGTTAGGGACATATGGGACATCTAGGACGTCTGGGACGTCTGGGACGTTAGGGACATGTGGGACATCTGGGACGTCTGGGACGTTAGGGACATATGGGGCATCTGGGACGTCTGGGTCGTTAGGGACATAAAGGACATCTGGGACGTCTGGAACGTTAAGGACATATGGGACATCTGGGACGTCTGGGACGTTAGGGACATGCGGTACATCTAGGACGTCTGGGACGTTAGAGACATATGGGAAATCTAGGACGTCTGGGACGTCTGGGACGTTAGGGATGTATAGGACATCTAAGACGTCTGGGATGTTAAGGACATATGGGACATCTAGGACGTCTGGGACGTCTGAGACGTTAGGGACATATGGGACATCTAGAACGTCTGGGACGTCTGGGACGTTAGGGACATATGGAACATCTGGGACGTCTGGGACGTTAGAGACATATGGGACATCTAAAACGTCTGGGACGTTAGGGACATATGGGACAACTGGGACTTCTGAAACGTTAGGGACATATGGGACATCTAGGAGGTCTGAAACGTGTGGGACGTTAGAGACATATGGGACATCTAGGACTTCTGGGACGTTAGGGACATATGGGACATCCTGAACGTCTGGGACGTTAGGGACATATAGGACATCTAGGACGTTTGGGACGTCTGGGACGCTAGGGACATATAGGACATCTAAGACGTTTGGGACGTTAGGGACACATGGGACATCTAGGACGTCTGAGACGTTAGGGACATATGGGTCTTCTAGAACGTCTGCAAAGTTAGGGACATATGGGGCATTTAGAACGTCTGGGACGTCTCGGACGTTAGGGACATATGGGTCTTCTAGAACGTCTGCAAAGTTAGGGACATATTGGGCATTTAGGACGTCTGGGACGTCTCGGACGTTAGGGACATATGGGACATCTAGGACGTCTAAGACGTCTGTAACGTAAGGGACATATGGACATCTAGGACGTCTGGGACGTCTAGGACGTTAGAGACATATGGGACATCTAGGACGTCTGAGACATCTGGGACGTTAGGGACATATGGGACATCTAGGACGTCTGGTACGTCTTGGACGTTAAGGACATATGTTACATCTGGGACGTCTGGGACGTTAGGGACATATAGGGCATCTAGGACGTCTGGGATGTTAAGTACATATGGTACATCTGGAACGTCTGGGACGTTAGGAACATATTGGACATCTAGGACGTCTGGGACGTTTGGGACATATGGGACATCTAGGGCGTTTTGGACGTTAAGGACGTATAGGACATCTAAGACGTCTGGGACGTTAGGGACATGTGGGACATCTAGGACGTCTGGGACGTCTGGGATGTTAGAGACATATGGGGCATCTATGACTTCTGGGACGTGAGGGGCATATGGGACATCTAGGACGTCTGAGACGTTAGGGACATATGGGTCTTCTAGAACGTCTGCAAAGTTAGGGACATATGGGGCATTTAGGACGTCTGGGACGTCTCGGACGTTAGATACATATGGGACATCTAGGACGTCTAAGACGTCTGTGACGTAAGGGACATATGGACATCTAGGACGTCTGGGACGTCTAGGACGTTAGAGACATATGGGACATCTAGGACGTCTGGGACATCTGGGACCTCTGGGACGTTAGATACATATGGGACATATGGGACGTCTGGGACGTTAGGGACATATGGGACATCTGGGACTTCTGAAACGTTAGAGACATATGGGACATCTAGGAGGACTGAAACGTCTGGGACGTTAGGGACATATGGGACATCTAGGACTTCTGGGACGTTAGGGACATATGGGACATCTAGGACGTCTGGGACGTTAGGGACATATAGGACATCTAGGACGTCTGGGACGTCTGGGGCGCTAGGGACATATAGGACATCTAGGACGTTTGGGACGTAAGGGACACATGGGATATCTAGGACGTCTGAGACGTTAGGGACATATGGGTCTTCTAGAACGTCTGCAAAGTTAGGGACATATGGGGCATTTAGAACGTCTGAGACGTCTCGGACGTTAGGGACATATGGGTCTTCTAGAACGTCTGCAAAGTTAGGGACATATGGGGAATTTAGGACGTCTGGGACGTCTCGGACGTTAGGGACATATGGGACATCTAGGACGTCTAACGTCTGTAACGTAAGGGACATATGGACATCTAGGACGTCTGGGACGTCTAGGACGTTAGAGGCATATGGGACATCTAGGACGGCTGGGACTTCTGGGACGTTAGGGACATATGGGTCTTCTAGAACGTCTGCAAAGTTAGGGACATATGGGGCATTTAGGACGTCTGGGACGTCTAGGACGTTAGAGACGTATGGGACATCTAGGACGTCTTGGACATCTGGGACGTTAGGGACATATGGGACATCTAGGACGTCTGGTACGTCGTGGACGTTAAGGACATATGTTACATCTGGGACGTCTGGGACGTAAGGGACATGTAGGGCATCTAGGACGTCTGGGATGTTATGTACAAATGGTACATCTGGAACGTCTGACGTTAGGAACATATTGGACATCTAGGACGTCTGGAACGTTTGGAACATATGGGACATCTAGGGCGTCTTGGACGTTAAGGACGTATAGGACATCTAAGACGTCTGGGACGTTAGGGACATGTGGGACATCTAGGACGTCTGGGACGTCTGGGATGTTAGAGACATATGGGGCATCTATGACTTCTGGGACGTGAGGGGCATATGGGACATCTAGGACGTCTGAGACGTTAGGGACATATGGGTCTTCTAGAACGTCTGCAAAGTTAGGGACATATGGGGCATTTAGGACGTCTGGGACGTCTCGGACGTTAGGGACATATGGGACATCTAGGACGTCTAAGACGTCTGTGACGTAAGGGACATATGGACATCTAGGACGTCTGGGACGTCTAGGACGTTAGAGACATATGGGACATCTAGGACGTCTGGGACGTCTGGTACGTTAGGGACATATGGGACATCTAGGACGTCTGGTACGTCTTGGACGTTAAGGACATATGGGACATCTGGGACGTCTGGGACGTTAGGCACATATAGGGCATCTAGGACGTCTGGGATGTTAAGTACATATGGTACATTTGGAACGTCTGGACGTTAGGAACATATGGGACATCTAGGACGTCTGGGACGTTTGGGACATATGGGACATCTAGGGCGTCTTGGACGTTAGGGACATATGGGACATCTGGGACTTCTTGGACGTTAGGAACTTATAAGACATCAAGGACGTCTGGCCTTTAGGGACGTATTGGGCATCTGGGACGTCTTGGACGTTAGGTACACATGGGACATCTGAGACGTCTGGGACATTAGGGACATATGGGACATCTAGGACGTCTGAAACGTCCGGGACGTTAGGGACATATGGCACATCTAAGACGTCTGGGACGTTAGGGACATATGGGACACCTAGGACGTCTGGGACGTAGGGATATATGGGACATCTAGGACGTCTGGGACGTTGAGGACGTTAGGGACATATGGGACATCTAGGACGTCTGAGACGTTAGGGACATATGGGACTTCTAGGACGTCTGGGACGTTAGGGGCATATGGGACAAAGGGACAAAGTGCTGCTTAAATAAATAATAAATAACACCAAAAGCATCTCGCAACGTCACATATTGCATTAAAACTGGTTGAAAACCTCATAATAGCACTTACGAAGGCTTCTAGGCACGCTTAGGCGTAACTCAATATGAATCCAATCGAAACAAAATTTCAAACATTCTGTATTCAAACAATACGTAGTTTTGTTTATGTTATAAAGCAATTTAAGGATTCTGAACACCTATAAACTTAGCTAGCTGTGTATAATAGCCTAACTGCAACCGAAACGCTGAAAGTGCTGCTTAAATGAATAATAAGTACACCAAAAGCAACTCGCAACGTCAGATATTGCATTCAAACTTGTTGAAAACCTCATATTAGCACTTACGAAGGCTTCTAGCCACGCTTAGGTGTAATTCAATATGAATCCAATCGAAACAAAAATTCAAACATTCTGTATTCAAATAATTCGTTATTTTGTTTATGTTAGAAAGCAATTTAAGAGTTCTGAACACCTATAAACATAGCTAGCTGTGTATAATAGCCTAACTGCAACCGAAACACTAAAAGTGCGGCTTAAATGAATAATAAGTACACCAAAAGCACCACGCAACGTCACATATTGCATTCAAAATGGTTGAAAACCTCATATTAGCACTTACGAAGTCTTCTAGGCACGCTAAGGTATGATTCAATATGAATCCAATCGAAAGAAATATTCAAACATTCTGTATTCAATTAAATCGTTATTTTGTTTATGGTAGAGGGCAATTTAAGGGTTCTGAACACCTATAAACATAGCTAGCTGTGTATAATAGCCTAACTGCAAACGAAACGCTGAAAGTGCTGCTTAAATGAATAATAAGTACACCAAAAGCAACTCGCAACGTTAGATATTGCATTCAAACTGGTTGAAAACCTCATATTAGCACTTACGAAATCTTCTAAGCACGCATAGGTGTAATTCAATATGAATCCAATCGAAAGAAAAATTCAAACATTCTGTATCCAAATAATGCGTTATTTTGTTTAAGTTAGACAGGAATTTAAGGGTTCCGAACACCTATAAACTTAGCTAGCTGTGTATAATAGCCTAACTGCAACCGAAACGCTAAAAGTGCTGCTTAAATAAATAATTAGTACACCGAAAATATCGCGCAGTGTCACATATTGCATTCAAACTGGATGAAAACCTCATATTAGCACTTACAAAGGTTTCTAGGCACGCTTAGATGTGTTTCAATACGAATCCAATCGAAAAAAAATTTCAAACATTCTGTATTCAAATAATTCGTTATTTGGTTTATGTTAGAGGGCAATTTAAGGGTTCTGAACACCTATAAAAATAGCTAGCTGTGTATAAAAGCCTAACTGCAACCGAAACGCTAAAAGTGCAATTAAACGAATAATAAGTACACCAAAAGCATTTCGCAGTGTCACATACTGCATTCAAACTGGATGAAAACCTCATATTAGCACTTACGAAGGCTTCTAGGCACGCTTTAGTGTGCTTCAATATGAATCCAAACGAAACAAAAATTTAAACATTTTGTATTCAAATAATGTTATTTTGTTTATGTTATAGGGCAATTTAAGGGTTCTGAACACCTACAAACTTAGCTAGCTGTGTATAATAGCCTAACTGCAACCGAAACGCTAAAAGTGCTAATTAAATAAATTATTAGTACCCCGAAAGCATTTTGCAGTGTCACATATTGCATTCAAACTGGATGAAAACCTCATATTAGCTTTTGCAAAGGCTTCTAGGCACGCTTTTGTGTGTTTCAATATGAATCCAATCGAAACAAAAATTCAAACATTTTGTATTCAAATAATACGTAATTTTGTTTATGTTACAGGGCAATTTAAGGGTTCTAAACACCTATAAACATTACTAGCTGTGTATAATAGCCTAACTGCAACCGAAACGCTGAAAGTGCTGCTTAAATGAATAATAAGTACACCAAAAGCAACTCGCAACGTCAGATATTGCATTAAAACATGTTGAAAACCTCATATTAGCACTTACGAAGGCTTCTAGCCACGCTTAGGTGCAATTCAATATGAATCCAATCAAAAGAAAAATTCAAACATTCTGTATTCAAATAATTCGTTATTTTGTTTATGTTAGAGGGCAATTTAAGGGTTCTGAACACCTATAAAAATAGCTAGCTGCGTATAAAAGCCTACCTGCAACCGAAACGCTGAAAGGGTTGCTTAAATGAATAATAAGTACACCAAAAGCAACTCGCAACATCAGATATTGCATTTGAAATGGTTGAAAACTTCATATTAGCACTTACGAAATCTTCTAGGCACGCTTAGGTGTAATTCAATATGAATCCAATCCAAACAAAACTTCAAACATTCTGTATTCAAATAATTCGTAATTTTGTTTATGTTAGAGGGCAATTTAAGGGTTCTGAACACCTATAAAAATAGCTAGCTGCGTATAAAAGCCTACCTGCAACCGAAACGCTGAAAGGGTTGCTTAAACGAATAATAAGTACACCAAAAGCATCTCGCAGTGTCACATATTGCATTCAAACTGGACGAAAACCTCATATTAGCACTTACGAAGGCTTCTAGGCACGCTTTAGTGTGCTTCAATATGAATCCAAACGAAACAAAAATTTAAACATTAGGTGTTCAGAACTCTTAAATCGCCCTATAACATAAACAAAATAACGTATTATTTGAATACAAAATGTTTGAATTTTTGTTTCGATTGGATTCATATTGAAACACACCTAAGCGTGCCTAGAAGCCTTTGTAAGGGCTAATATGAGGTTTTCATCCAGTTTGAATGCAATATGTGACACTGCGAAATGCTTTCGGGGTACTAATAATTTATTTAATTAGCACTTTTAGCGTTTCGGTTGCAGTTAGGCTATTATACACAGCTAGCTAAGTTTATAGGTGTTCAGAACCCTTAAATTGCCCTATAACATAAACAAAATAACGAATTATTTGAATACAGAATGTTTGAATTTTTTTTCGATTGGATTCATATTGAAACACATCTAAGCGTGCCTAGAAACCTTCGTAAGTGCTAATATGAGGTTTTCATCCAGTTTGAATGCAATATGTGATACTGCGCGATATTTTCGGTGTACTAATTATTTATTTAAGCAGCACTTTTAGCGTTTCGGTTGCAGTTAGGCTATTATACACAGCTAGCTAAGTTTATAGGTGTTCAGAACCCTTAAATTCCTGTCTAACTTAAACAAAATAACGATTTAATTGAATACAGAATGTTTGAATTTTTCTTTCGATTGGATTCATATTGAATTACACCTAAGCGTGCTTAGAAGATTTCATAAGTGCTAATATGAGGTTTTCAACCAGTTTGAATGCAATATCTAACGTTGCGAGTTGCTTTTGGTGTTCTTATTATTCATTTAAGCAGCACTTTCAGCGTTTCGTTTGCAGTTAGGCTATTATACACAGCTAGCTATGTTTATAGGTGTTCAGAACCCTTAAATTGCCCTCTAACATAAACAAAATAACGATTTAATTGAATACAGAATGTTTGAATATTTCTTTCGATTGGATTCAAATTGAATCATACCTTAGCGTGCCTAGAAGACCTCGTAAGTGCTAATATGAGGTTTTCAACCATTTTGAATGCAATATGTGACGTTGCATGGTGCTTTTGGTGTACTTATTATTCATTTAAGCTGCACTTTTAGCGTTTCGGTTGCAGTTAGGCTATTATACACAGCTAGCTATGTTTATAGGTGTTCAGAACTTTTAAATTGCTTTCTAACATAAACAAAATAACGAATTATTTGAATACAGAATGTTTGAATTTTTGTTTCGATTGGATTCATATTGAAACACACCTAAGCGTGCCTAGAAGCCTTCGTAAGTGCTAATATGAGGTTTTCAACAAGTTTGAATGCAATATGTGATACTGCGAAATGCTTTTGGGGTACTAATAATTTATTTAATTAGCACTTTTAGCGTTTCGGTTGCAGTTAGGCTATTATACACAGCTAGCTAAGTTTATAGGTATTCAGAACCCTTAAATTGCCTTATAACATAAACAAAATAACGTATTGTTTGAATACAGAATGTTTGAAATTTTGTTTCGATTGGATTCATATTGAATTACACCTAAGCGTGGCTAGAAGCCTTCGTAAGTGCTAATATGAGGTTTTCAACAAGTTTGAATGCAATATCTGACGTTGCGAGTTGCTTTTGGTGTACTTATTATTCATTTAAGCAGCACTTTCAGCGTTTCGGTTGCAGTTAGGCTATTATACACAGCTAGCTATTTTTATAGGTGTTCAGAACCATTAAATTGCCCTCTAACATAAACAAAATAACGTATTATTTGAATACAGAATGTTTGAATTTTTCTTTCGATTGGATTCATATTGAATTACACCTAAGCGTGGCTAGAAGCCTTCGTAAGTGCTAATATGAGGTTTTCAACAAGTTTGAATGCAATATCTGACGTTGCGAGTTGCTTTTGGTGTACTTATTATTCATTTAAGCAGCACTTTCAGCGTTTCGGTTGCAGTTAGGCTATTCTACACAGCTAGCTATGTTTATAGGTGTTTAGAACTTTTAAATTGCCCTATAACATAAACAAAATTACGTATTATTTGAATACAAAATGTTTGAATTTTTGTTTCGATTGGATTCATATTCAAACACACAAAAGCGTGCCTAGAAGCCTTTGCAAGAGCTAATATGAGGTTTTCATACAGTTTGAATGCAGTATGTGACACTGCGAGATGCTTTTGGTGTACTTATTATTCGTTTAAGCAGCACTTTTAGCGTTTCGGTTGCAGTTAAGCTTTTATACACAGCTAGCTATTTTTATAGGTGTTCAGAACCCTTAAATTGCCCTCTAACATAAACAAAATAACGAATTATTTGAATACAGAATGTTTGAATTTTTCTTTCGATTGGATTCATATTGAATTACACCTAAGAGTGGCTAGAAGCCTTCGTAAGTGCTAATATGAGGTTTTCAACAAGTTTGAATGCAATGTCTGACGTTGCGAGTTGCTTTTGGTGTACTTATTATTCATTTAAGCAGCACTTTCAGCGTTTCAGTTGCAGTTAGGCTATTATACACTGCTAGCTAAGTTTATTGGTGTTCAGAACCCTTAAATTACCCTATAACATAAACAAAATAACGTATTATTTGAATACAAAATGTTTAAATTTTTGTTTCGATTGGATTCATATTGAAACACACTCAAGCGTGCCTAGAAGCCTTCGCAAGTGCTAATATGAGGTTTTCATCCAGTTTGAATGCAGTATGTGACACTACGAGATGCTTTTGGTGTACTTATTATTCGTTTAATCAGCACTTTTAGCGTTTCGGTTGCAGTTAAGCTTTTATACACAGCTAGATATTTTTATAGGTGTTCAGAACCCTTAAATTGCCCTCTAACATAAACAAAATAACGAATTATTTGAATACAGAATGTTTGAATTTTTGTTTCGATTGGATTCATATTGAAACACACCTAAGCGTGCCTAGAAGCCTTTGTAAGGGCTAATATGAGGTTTTCATCCAGTTTGAATGCAATATGTGACACTGCGAATTGCTTTCGGGGTACTAATAATTTATTTAATTAGCACTTTTAGCTTTTCGGTTGGAGTTAGGCTATTATACACAGCTAGCTAAGTTTATAGGTGTTCAGAACCCTTAAATTCCTGTCTAACTTAAACAAAATAACGCATTATTTGAATATAGAGTGTTTGAATTTTTCTTTCGATTGGATTCATATTGAATTACACCTAAGCGTGCTTAGAAGATTTCGTAAGTGCTAATATGAGGTTTTCAAACAGTTTGAATGCAATATCTAACGTTGCGAGTTGCTTTTGGTGTACTAATTATTCTTTTAAGCAGCACTTTCAGCGTTTCGTTTTCAGTTAGGCTATTATACACAGCTAGCTATGTTTATAGGTGTTCAGAACTCTTAAATTGCTTTCTAACATAAACAAAATAACGAATTATATGAAAACAGAATGTTTGGATTTTTGTTTCGATTGGATTCATATTGAAACACACCTAAGCGTGCCTAGAAGCCTTCCTAAGTGCTAATATGAGGTTTTCATCCAGTTTGAATGCAATATGTGACACTGCGAAATGCTTTCGCGGTACTAATAATTTATTTAATTAGCACTTTTAGCGTTTCGGTTGCTGTTAGGCTATTATACACAGCTAGCTAAGTTTATAGGTAGAACCCTTAAATTGCCCTCTAACATAAAGAAAATAACAAATTATTTGAAAACAGAATGTTTGGATTTTTGTTTCGATTGGATTCATATTGAAACACACCTAAGCGTGCCTAGAAGCCTTCCTAAGTGCTAATATGAGGTTTTCATCCAGTTTGAATGCAATATGTGACACTGCGAAATGCTTTCGCGGTACTAATAATTTATTTAATTAGCACTTTTAGCGTTTCGGTTGCTGTTAGGCTATTATACACAGCTAGCTAAGTTTATAGGTAGAACCCTTAAATTGCCCTCTAACATAAAGAAAATAACGAATTATTTGAATACAGAATGTTTGAATTTTTCTTTCGATTGGATTCATATTGAATTACACCTAAGAGTGGCTAGAAGCCTTCGTAAGTGCTAATATGAGGTTTTCAACAAGTTTGAATGCAATGTCTGACGTTGCGAGTTGCTTTTGGTGTACTTATTATTCATTTAAGCAGCACTTTCAGCGTTTCAGTTGCAGTTAGGCTATTATACACTGCTAGCTAAGTTTATTGGTGTTCAGAACCCTTAAATTACCCTATAACATAAACAAAATAACGTATTATTTGAATACAAAATGTTTAAATTTTTGTTTCGATTGGATTCATATTGAAACACACTCAAGCGTGCCTAGAAGCCTTCGCAAGTGCTAATATGAGGTTTTCATCCAGTTTGAATGCAGTATGTGACACTACGAGATGCTTTTGGTGTACTTATTATTCGTTTAATCAGCACTTTTAGCGTTTCGGTTGCAGTTAAGCTTTTATACACAGCTAGATATTTTTATAGGTGTTCAGAACCCTTAAATTGCCCTCTAACATAAACAAAATAACGAATTATTTGAATACAGAATGTTTGAATTTTTGTTTCGATTGGATTCATATTGAAACACACCTAAGCGTGCCTAGAAGCCTTTGTAAGGGCTAATATGAGGTTTTCATCCAGTTTGAATGCAATATGTGACACTGCGAATTGCTTTCGGGGTACTAATAATTTATTTAATTAGCACTTTTAGCTTTTCGGTTGGAGTTAGGCTATTATACACAGCTAGCTAAGTTTATAGGTGTTCAGAACCCTTAAATTCCTGTCTAACTTAAACAAAATAACGCATTATTTGAATATAGAGTGTTTGAATTTTTCTTTCGATTGGATTCATATTGAATTACACCTAAGCGTGCTTAGAAGATTTCGTAAGTGCTAATATGAGGTTTTCAAACAGTTTGAATGCAATATCTAACGTTGCGAGTTGCTTTTGGTGTACTAATTATTCTTTTAAGCAGCACTTTCAGCGTTTCGTTTTCAGTTAGGCTATTATACACAGCTAGCTATGTTTATAGGTGTTCAGAACTCTTAAATTGCTTTCTAACATAAACAAAATAACGAATTATATGAAAACAGAATGTTTGGATTTTTGTTTCGATTGGATTCATATTGAAACCCACCTAAGCGTGCCTAGAAGCCTTCCTAAGTGCTAATATGAGGTTTTCATCCAGTTTGAATGCAATATGTGACACTGCGAAATGCTTTCGCGGTACTAATAATTTATTTAATTAGCACTTTTAGCGTTTCGGTTGCTGTTAGGCTATTATACACAGCTAGCTAAGTTTATAGGTAGAACCCTTAATTTGCCCTCTAACATAAAGAAAATAACAAATTATTTGAATACAGAATGTTTGAAATTTTGTTTGCATTGGATTCATATTGAATTACACCTAAGCGTGGCTAGAAACCTTCGTAAGTGCTAAAATGAGGTTTTCAACAAGTTTGAATGCAATATCTGATGTTGCGAGTTGCTATTGGTGTACTTATTGTTCATTTAAGCAGCACTTTCAGCGTTTGGGTTGCAGTTAGGCTATTATACACAGCTAGCTAAATTTATTGGTGTTCAGAACCCTTAAATTGCCCTATAACATAAACAAAATAACGTATTATTTGAATACAAAATGTTTGAATTTTTGTTTTGATTGGATTCATATTGAAACACACTAAAGCGTGCCTAGAAGCTTGCGCAAGTGCTAATATGAGGTTTTCATCCAGTTTGAATGCAGTATGTGACACTGCGAGATGCTTTTGGTGTACTTATTATTCGTTTAAGCAGCACTTTTAGCGTTTCGGTTGCAGTTAAGCTTTTATACACAGCTACCTATTTTTATAAATGTTCAGAACCCTTAAATTGCCCTCTAACATAAACAAAATAACGAATTATTTGAATACAGAATGTTTGAATTTTTCTTTCGATTGGATTCACATTGAATTACACCTAAGCGTGGCTAGAAGCCTTCGTTCTGAACACCTATAAACATAGCTAACTGTGAATAATAGCCTAACTGCAACCGAAACGCTAAAAGTGCTGCTTAAATGAATAATAAGTACCCCAAAGCCTCTCGCAATGTCACATATTGCATTCAAATTGAATGAAAACCTCATATTAGCACTTACGAAGGCTTCTACGCACGCTTAGGAGTGTTTCAATATGAATCCAACCGAAAGCAAAATTCAAACACTCTGTATTACAATAATTCGTTATTTTGTTTATGTTAAAGAGCAATTTAAGCGTTCTGACCACCTATAAACATAGCTAGCTATTTTTATAGGTGTTCAGAACCCTTAAATTGCTCTCTAACATAAACAAAATAACGAATTATTTGAAAACTAGATGTTTTAATTTTTCTTTCGAATGGATTCATATTGAATCACACCTAAGCGTGCCTAAAAGCCTTCGTAAATGCTAATATGATGTTTTCAACCAGTTTGAATGCAATATTTGACGTTGTGAGATTCTTTTGGTGTACTTATTATTCATTTAAGCAGCACTTTTAGCGTTTCGGTTGCAGTTAGGCTATTATTCACAGTTAGCTATGTTTATAGGTGTTCAGAACCCTTAAATTGCCCTCTAACATAAACAAAATAACGAATTATTTGAATACAGAATGTTTGAATTTTTCTTTCGATTGGATTCATATTGAATTACACCTAAGCGTGGCTAGAAGCCTTCGTAAGTGCTAATATGAGGTTTTCAACAAGTTTGAATGCAATATCTGACGTTGCGAGTTGCTTTTGGTGTACTAATTATTCATTTAAGCAGCACTTTCAGCGTTTCGGTTGCAGTTAGGCTATTATACACAGCTAGTTATGTTTATAGGTGTTCAGAACCCTTAAATTGCCCTATAACATATACAAAATAACGTATTATTTGAATACAAGATGTTTGAATTTTTGTTTCGATTCGATTCATATTGAAACACACAAAAGCGTGCCTAGAAGCCTTTCCAAGTGCTAATATGAGGTTTTCATCCAGTTTGAATGCAATATGTGACGTTGCGAGACGCTGTCGGTGTACTAATTATCTATTTAAGCAGCGTTTTGGTTGCAGTTAGGGTATTATACACGTCTAGCCAAGTTTATAGACGTTTAGTGTTCTGAAGTTGCTCTCTAACATAAACAAAATAACGAATTATTTGAAAACAGAATGTTTTAGTTGTTCTTTTGGTTTGATTCATATTGAATCACACCTAAGCGTGCCTAGAAGCTTTCGTAAGTGCTAATATGGGGTTTTCATCCAGTTTGAATGCAATATGTGACGTTGCGAGACGCTTTCGGTGTACTAATTATCTATTTAAGCAGCACTTGTAGCGTTTTGGTTGCAGTTAGGGTATTATACACAGCTAGCCATGTTTATAGACGTTTAGTGTTCTGAAGTTGCTCTCTAACATATACAAAATAACGAATTATTTGAAAACCGAATGTTTTAGTTTTTCTTTTGGTTTGATTCATATTGAGTCACACCTAAGCGTGCCTAGAAACTTTCGTAAGTGCTAATATGGGGTTTTCATCCAGTTTGAATGCAATATGTGACTTTGCGAGACGCTTTCGGTGTACTAATTATCTATTTAAGCAGCACTTTTAGCGATTTGGTTGTAGTTAGGCTATTATACACAGCTAGCCATGTTTATAGACGTTTAGTGTTCTGATGTTGTTCTCTAACATAAACAAAATAACGAATTATTTGAAAACATAATGTTTTAGTTTTTCTTTTGATTTGATTTTTATTGAATCACACCTAAGCGTGCCTAGAAGCTTTCGTAAGTGCTAATATGGGGTTTTCATCCATTTTGAATGCAATATGTGACGTTGCGAGACGCTTTCGGTGTACTAATTAGCTATTTAAGCAGCACTTTTAGCGTTTTGGTTGCAGTTAGAGTATTATACACAGCTAGCTATGTTTATAGACGTTTAGTGTTCTGAAGTTGCTCTCTAACATAAACAAAATAACGAATTATTTGAAAACAAAATGTTTTAGTTTTTCTTTTGATTTTATTCATATTGAATCACACCTAAGCGTGCCTAGAAGCTTTCGTAAGTGCTAATATGGGGTTTTCATCCAGTTTGAATGCAATATGTGACGTTGCGAGACTCTTTCGGTGTACTAATTTTTTATTTAAGCAGCACTTTTAGCGTTTCGGTTGCAGTTAAACTATTATACACAGCTAGCTAAGTTTATGGGTGTTCAGAACCTTTAAATTCCTGTCTAACTTAAACAAAATAACGCATTATTTGAATACAGAATGTTAGAATTTTTCTTCGATTGGATTCATATTGAATTACACCTAAGCGTGCTTAGAAGATTTCGTAAGTGCTAATATGAAATTTTCAAACAGTTTGAATGCAATATCTAACGTTGCGAGTTGCTTTTGGTGTACTAATAATTTATTTAAGCAGCACTTTCAGCGTTTCGTTTGCAGTTAGGCTATTATACACAGCTAGCTATGTTTATAGGTGTTCAGAACCCTTAAATTGCCCTCTAACATAAACAAAATAACGATTTAATTGAATACAGAATGTTTGAATATTTCTTTCGATTGGATTCATATTGAATCACACCTAAGCGTGCCTAGAAAACTTTGTAAATGCTAATATGAGGTTTTCAACCATTTTGAATGCAATATGTGACGTTGCGTGGTGCTTTTGGTGTACTAATTATTCATTTACGCAGCACTTTCAACGTTTCGGTTGCAGTTAGGCTATTATACACAGCTAGCTATGTTTATAGGTGTTCAGAACTCTTAAATTGCTTTCTAACATAAACAAAATAACGAATTATTTGAATACAGAATGTTTGAATTTTTGTTTCGATTGGATTCATATTGAAACACACCTAAGCGTGCCTAGAAGCCTTCGTAAGTGCTAATATGAGGTTTTCATCCAGTTTGAATGCAATATGTGACACTACGAAATGCTTTTGTTGTACTTATTATTCGTTTAAGCAGCACTTTTAGCGTTTCGGTTGCAGTTAACCTTTTATACACAGCTAGCTATTTTTATAGGTGTTCAGAACCCTTAAATTGCCCTCTAACATAAACAAAATAACGAATTATTTAAATACAGAATGTTTGAAATTTTGTTTGGATTGCATTCATATTGAATTACACTTAAGCGTGCCTAGAA
>CALNHX010011706.1:0-30201 GCA_940337035.1 Agriotes lineatus
ACAGAGAATTGGCAGAAGAAGTAGATGAAAATAACGTAGCAGACATTTTCATACACAAGACAACAGTTCGTCAAAATACATTTTTTACAAGAAGGCAAAAGTAATTTGGCTGGTGTTGTGTTGCGTGTTAGAAATGTTAGTATTAAGGAGTTGTGTGTATGCCTACTATAGGCAGCCTATAGTTCATGGTTGTATTTCTTATAGGTACCTAATAAAATACTTTTTTTTACTTTCATCAAATGTCTTATTTCATATTATTATTATTATTACACTATAGACGTGTAATATTAGGTAGGTATACGCCAAAATAGGAAAATGACATTTAAAAAGGATTCAATCGAGGCAGGGAACGCATTGCATACAATGTCTGTATATAAAAAAAGTTCAGGACAATGACTTCTAAAGAAAAATAATGTATAAAAAATCACGGCACAGATCCCCGGATCCCCTTTTTGCGGGGGACTCCGCCCCAACCCCCCCTTTAGTCATTTTCTCTAGCGAGCACCCATGGAAATTTCTAAAAGTCGGCGCCTCTGCATTTGACTGTATCTGCAGTTTACTAAGCGATTTCACTGTATCTACAGCAGATACAATGTTTGTACCTTAAGAAATTGGAGATACCATAAAATGCCTTAGCATTTTGCAGATACAATAATGTAGCTTAGTATTCGTGGACAACTTGCTAGTAGTTATAGCAGCTGACAGTGTGTTTATATTGAATCTGTTTCGTTTAAGTGGAAAGGTTGTGTGCTACAGAAAAATGTTAAATGCTTCTTTAATTGCAAAACTTAAACAAAAAAGCAGGTGCAGAAGTGAATTAATAAAGAATCTGTGTGAAGAAGTAAATCATGACCGTGGTTCCGTAGACCGAGGTAAGTGTGAGTTTTTCATACGCGCCAAAAAACATAACCTAACTTTTTATAGACCACCTAAGCAGTCCAAAATACATACATTGATAGCATTTTGCACTAAAAACATGCTATTGTTTTACTTTCACTGTTTGTTTATTTATAGTTGAATATATTTCTTTATAATTAAATAAATGAATAACTTTTTGCTTTTAGCTTCAGAAAATCTATCAGAAGATATAACAACTATCAACTATAATAGCTCTCTACCTATAAATGATCAAGTTGATGTCAGAGATGATAATGAGGCAGAGGAGTTACCTGACTTTAACATGGACTATGATGATTACAGGTAAATGGAAAAATATTTTAAACACTAAAAAAATAAGGGTGACTGCCAGATTATGCACTGAGAGTTGCCAGACCGAACAACTTGATTTATTTTTGCTGAAAATAACCGAATTAATTTTTGTTTCAGTTCTTTTGAGGTCACTTGTAATAAAGTTGGTACCTCAGTTGTTAGTAGCTCTTTCAGTGTACCTATTGGTGAAGTTGATACCGAAAGAAGTTTTTCCCAGAATACCAACATAGTGAAGAGTAGAAGTACGATTCAGTCAACTATGCCACAGCTAATTAGTCAATCTACTCCCTTAGATATTTTTGCAGACGGTACGAATCTTGATTTTTGTAATGGTGCAGGTAGCAGTAAGCAAGGTGAATCACAAGAAAGGCAGGAAGAAAGTTACACATTGGATTCATTAGATCATAATCCAGAGAAAGATGTTACTTTTGCTGAATTAGAAGAAATTCATAATTTGGGAAGCATTATTCCAGAACAAGATGATCTTGCAGCTGCTCTTTCAGCAGATGAAACACAACATGTACTACTAGTAGAGGGTGAGTATATTGTTGACCAAGACAATAATTTACAACCATTTCATGAATCGTCAGGAGAAGCTATCTTAATTAAAGGAGATAATGAGGTTGACCTTGGTCCAGAAAGTGCTAATGAGATTGAACAAACAGGAAGTGGCTTTACAAAAAAAAGCGAACCACGAAAAAGAAAAAGATTTGTTCTTTCACCCACAGAAAGGGCTGACATTAAGAAAAGACTAATAAAAAATCTACATCCTGTCAAAGATTCTTGTAACTGTAAAATGAAATGTGGCACTATTATACCTGACTGCCAAAAGATTAAAATTAATGAACAGTACTGGAACCTATCTCGACAAGAACAGAAATCATTCATCCTTGGGGCAATAAATAGAAAACCTGTTCAAAGACAAACAGCAGGCTGTGGATCAAGAAGCAAAGACACAGTAGAATATTATTTGAAAGATGAACATGGCTATGCAAAGAAAGTATACAAAGTATTTTTCTTTGGCACTTTCGGTTATTCTAAAAACAACGATAGTATTATTCAAGCAAGTGCAAACAAACAGGAATTTCTCCCAAAATTGATGGTAGACAGGGTAAAACACCTCACAATAAGATTGACAGGACACTCATTCAAAAACATATAAAATCGTTTAACCCACCCATATCTCATTATCGTCGTGAACAAGCGCCTAATAGATTGTATTTGCCAAGTGACTTGACTATAACCAAAATGTATAATGATTTCCGAAAAACGAACCCTGGCTTTACATGTTCTTATGATTTGTACAGAGAAGAAGTAGATAAAATGAATATTTCCTTTGTGAAGTTGGGCCACGAGGAGTGTGAATTCTGCGAACATTTTAAACAGCATCCTCACTCTCTTGAGGAACCTGATAATACCTGCCAAGACTGTCAGGACTGGAAAACACATATTAATAGAGCATATATTGCAAGAGATTTGTATCATCAAGATAAGATCAAAGAACCACAAAAAGATGAAATTATATACAGCATTGATTTGCAGAAGGTCATAATGCTCCCAAGGCTGGACATGTTCAAAAATGTTATTTTTTCACAACGTTTATCAGTATACAGTGTACAGATTACTCGGCATGGGGCGGCTGTCCGGAGTGTCCGGGGATTCCTCCAGGAGGATGGAGGACTTTAGATGTGAGCGCCGACCCAAACGGCAACATAGGATACCTCTACGATATATCCAAGCGACATCAATTGCTACAATTCGCAGAGGTGAGCGCCGACCCAAACGGCAACATAAGATACCTCTACGATATATCCAAGCGACACCAATTTTCGCAGAGGTGAGCGCCGACCCAAACGGCAACATAGGATACCTCGACGATATATCCAAGCGACACCAATTGCTACAATTCGCAGAGGTGAGCGCCGACCCGAACGGCAACATAGGATACCTCTACGATATATCCAAGCGACACCAATTTTCGCAGAGGTGAGCGCCGACCCAAACGGCAACATAAGATACCTCTACGATATATCCAAGCGACACCAATTGCTACAATTCGCAGAGGTGAGCGCCGACCCAAACGGCAACATAGGATACCTCTACGATATATCCAAGCGACACCAATTGCTACAATTCGCAGAGGTGAGCGCCGACCCAAACGGCAACATAAGATACCTCTACGATATATCCAAGCGACAGCAATTGCTACAATTCGCAGAGGTGAGCGCCGACCCAAACGGCAACATAAGATACCTCTACGATATATCCAAGCGACACCAATTGCTACAATTCGCAGAGGTGAGCGCCGACCCAAACGGCAACATAGGATACCTCTACGATATATCCAAGCGACACCAATTGCTACAATTCGCAGAGGTGAGCGCCGACCCAAACGGCAACATAAGATACCTCTACGATATATCCAAGCGACACCAATTGCTACAATTCGCAGAGGTGAGCGCCGACCCAAACGGCAACATAAGATACTTCTACGATATATCCAAGCGACACCAATTGCTACAATTCGCAGAGGTGAGCGCCGACCCAAACGGCAACATAGGATACCTCTACGATATATCCAAGCGACACCAATTGCTACAATTCGCAGAGGTGAGCGCCGACCCAAACGGCAACATAAGATACCTCTACGATATATCCAAGCGACACCAATTGCTACAATTCGCAGAGGTGAGCGCCGACCCAAACGGCAACATAAGATACCTCTACGATATATCCAAGCGACACCAATTGCTACAATTCGCAGAGGTGAGCACCGACCCAAACGGCAACATAGGATACCTCTACGATATATCCAAGCGACACCAATTGCTACAATTCGCAGAGGTGAGCGCCGACCCAAACGGCAACATAGGATACCTCTACGATATATCCAAGCGACACCAATTGCTACAATTCGCAGAGGTGAGCGCCGACCCAAACGGCAACATAAGATACCTCTACGATATATCCAAGCGACACCAATTGCTACAATTCGCAGAGGTGAGCGCCGACCCGAACGGCAACATAGGATACCTCTACGATATATCCAAGCGACACCAATTGCTACAATTCGCAGAGGTGAGCGCCGACCCAAACGGCAACATAAGATACCTCTACGATATATCCAAGCGACACCAATTGCTACAATTCGCAGAGGTGAGCGCCGACCCAAACGGCAACATAGGATACCTCTACGATATATCCAAGCGACACCAATTGCTACAATTCGCAGAGGTGAGCGCCGACCCAAACGGCAACATAAGATACCTCTACGATATATCCAAGCGACCCAAATTGCTACAATTCGCAGAGGTGAGCGCCGACCCAAACGGCAACATAAGATACCTCTACGATATATCCAAGCGACACCAATTGCTACAATTCGCAGAGGTGAGCGCCGACCCAAACGGCAACATAGGATACCTCTACGATATATCCAAGCGACACCAATTGCTACAATTCACAGAGGTGAGCGCCGACCCAAACGGCAACATAGGATACCTCTACGATATATCCAAGCGACACCAATTGCTACAATTCGCAGAGGTGAGCGCCGACCCAAACGGCAACATAAGATACCTCTACGATATATCCAAGCGACACCAATTTTCGCAGAGGTGAGCGCCGACCCAAACGGCAACATAGGATACCTCGACGATATATCCAAGCGACACCAATTGCTACAATTCGCAGAGGTGAGCGCCGACCCGAACGGCAACATAGGATACCTCTACGATATATCCAAGCGACACCAATTTTCGCAGAGGTGAGCGCCGACCCAAACGGCAACATAAGATACCTCTACGATATATCCAAGCGACACCAATTGCTACAATTCGCAGAGGTGAACGCCGACCCGAACGGCAACATAGGATACCTCTACGATATATCCAAGCGACACCAATTGCTACAATTCGCAGAGGTGAGCGCCGACCCAAACGGCAACATAAGATACCTCTACGATATATCCAAGCGACACCAATTGCTACAATTCGCAGAGGTGAGCGCCGACCCAAACGGCAACATAGGATACCTCTACGATATTTCCAAGCGACACCAATTGCTACAATTCGCAGAGGTGAGCGCCGACCCAAACGGCAACATAAGATACCTCTACGATATATCCAAGCGACACCAATTGCTACAATTCGCAGAGGTGAGTGCCGACCCAAACGGCAACATAAGATACCTCTACGATATATCCAAGCGACACCAATTGCTACAATTCGCAGAGGTGAGCGCCGACCCAAACGGCAACATAGGATACCTCTACGATATATCCAAGCGACACCAATTGCTACAATTCGCAGAGGTGAGCGCCGACCCAAACGGCAACATAAGATACCTCTACGATATATCCAAGCGACACCAATTGCTACAATTCGCAGAGGTGAGCGCCGACCCAAACGGCAACATAAGATACCTCTACGATATATCCAAGCGACACCAATTGCTACAATTCGCAGAGGTGAGCGCCGACACAAACGGCAACATAAGATACCTCTACGATATATCCAAGCGACACCAATTGCTACAATTCGCAGAGGTGAGCGCCGACCCAAACGGCAACATAAGATACCTCTACGATATATCCAAGCGACACCAATTGCTACAATTCGCAGAGGTGAGCGCCGACCCAAACGGCAACATAGGATACCTCTACGATATATCCAAGCGACACCAATTGCTACAATTCGCAGAGGTGAGCGCCGACCCAAACGGCAACATAGGATACCTCTACGATATATCCAAGCGACACCAATTGCTACAATTCGCAGAGGTGAGCGCCGACCCAAACGGCAACATAGGATACCTCTACGATATATCCAAGCGACACCAATTGCTACAATTCGCAGAGGTGAGCGCCGACCCAAACGGCAACATAAGATACCTCTACGATATATCCAAGCGACACCAATTGCTACAATTCGCAGAGGTGAGCGCCGACCCGAACGGCAACATAGGATACCTCTACGATATATCCAAGCGACACCAATTGCTACAATTCGCAGAGGTGAGCGCCGACCCAAACGGCAACATAAGATACCTCTACGATATATCCAAGCGACACCAATTGCTACAATTCGCAAAGGTGAGCGCCGACCCAAACGGCAACATAGGATACCTCTACGATATATCCAAGCGACACCAATTGCTACAATTCGCAGAGGTGAGCGCCGACCCAAACGGCAACATAAGATACCTCTACGATATATCCAAGCGACACCAATTGCTACAATTCGCAGAGGTGAGCGCCGACCCAAACGGCAACATAGGATACCTCTACGATATATCCAAGCGACACCAATTGCTACAATTCACAGAGGTGAGCGCCGACCCAAACGGCAACATAGGATACCTCTACGATATATCCAAGCGACACCAATTGCTACAATTCGCAGAGGTGAGCGCCGACCCAAACGGCAACATAGGATACCTCTACGATATATCCAAGCGACACCAATTGCTACAATTCGCAGAGGTGAGCGCCGACCCAAACGGCAACATAAGATACCTCTACGATATATCCAAGCGACACCAATTGCTACAATTCGCAGAGGTGAGCGCCGACCCAAACGGCAACATAAGATACCTCTACGATATATCCAAGCGACACCAATTGCTACAATTCGCAGAGGTGAGCACCGACCCAAACGGCAACATAGGATACCTCTACGATATATCCAAGCGACACCAATTGCTACAATTCGCAGAGGTGAGCGCCGACCCAAACGGCAACATAGGATACCTCTACGATATATCCAAGCGACACCAATTGCTACAATTCGCAGAGGTGAGCGCCGACCCAAACGGCAACATAGGATACCTCTACGATATATCCAAGCGACACCAATTGCTACAATTCGCAGAGCTGAGCGCCGACCCAAACGGCAACATAAGATACCTCTACGATATATCCAAGCGACACCAATTGCTACAATTCGCAGAGGTGAGCGCCGACCCGAACGGCAACATAGGATACCTCTACGATATATCCAAGCGACACCAATTGCTACAATTCGCAGAGGTGAGCGCCGACCCAAACGGCAACATAAGATACCTCTACGATATATCCAAGCGACACCAATTGCTACAATTCGCAAAGGTGAGCGCCGACCCAAACGGCAACATAGGATACCTCTACGATATATCCAAGCGACACCAATTGCTACAATTCGCAGAGGTGAGCGCCGACCCAAACGGCAACATAGGATACCTCTACGATATATCCAAGCGACACCAATTGCTACAATTCGCAGAGGTGAGCGCCGACCCAAACGGCAACATAAGATACCTCTACGATATATCCAAGCGACACCAATTGCTACAATTCGCAGAGGTGAGCGCCGACCCAAACGGCAACATAAGATACCTCTACGATATATCCAAGCGACACCAATTGCTACAATTCGCAGAGGTGAGCACCGACCCAAACGGCAACATAGGATACCTCTACGATATATCCAAGCGACACCAATTGCTACAATTCGCAGAGGTGAGCGCCGACCCAAACGGCAACATAGGATACCTCTACGATATATCCAAGCGACACCAATTGCTACAATTCGCAGAGGTGAGCGCCGACCCAAACGGCAACATAAGATACCTCTACGATATATCCAAGCGACACCAATTGCTACAATTCGCAGAGGTGAGCGCCGACCCAAACGGCAACATAGGATACCTCTACGATATATCCAAGCGACACCAATTGCTACAATTCGCAGAGGTGAGCGCCGACCCAAACGGCAACATAAGATACCTCTACGATATATCCAAGCGACACCAATTGCTACAATTCGCAGAGGTGAGCGCCGACCCAAACTGCAACATAGGATACCTCTACGATATATCCAAGCGACACCAATTGCTACAATTCGCAGAGGTGAGCGCCGACCCAAACGGCAACATAAGATACCTCTACGATATATCCAAGCGACACCAATTGCTACAATTCGCAGAGGTGAGCGCCGACCCAAACGGCAACATAAGATACCTCTACGATATATCCAAGCGACATCAATTGCTACAATTCGCAGAGGTGAGCGCCGACCCAAACGGCAACATAAGATACCTCTACGATATATCCAAGCGACACCAATTTTCGCAGAGGTGAGCGCCGACCCAAACGGCAACATAGGATACCTCGACGATATATCCAAGCGACACCAATTGCTACAATTCGCAGAGGTGAGCGCCGACCCAAACGGCAACATAGGATACCTCTACGATATATCCAAGCGACACCAATTGCTACAATTCGCAGAGGTGAGCGCCGACCCAAACGGCAACATAAGATACCTCTACGATATATCCAAGCGACACCAATTGCTACAATTCGCAGAGGTGAGCGCCGACCCGAACGGCAACATAGGATACCTCTACGATATATCCAAGCGACACCAATTGCTACAATTCGCAGAGGTGAGCGCCGACCCAAACGGCAACATAAGATACCTCTACGATATATCCAAGCGACACCAATTGCTACAATTCGCAGAGGTGAGCGCCGACCCAAACGGCAACATAGGATACCTCTACGATATATCCAAGCGACACCAATTGCTACAATTCGCAGAGGTGAGCGCCGACCCAAACGGCAACATAAGATACCTCTACGATATATCCAAGCGACCCAAATTGCTACAATTCGCAGAGGTGAGCGCCGACCCAAACGGCAACATAAGATACCTCTACGATATATCCAAGCGACACCAATTGCTACAATTCGCAGAGGTGAGCGCCGACCCAAACGGCAACATAGGATACCTCTACGATATATCCAAGCGACACCAATTGCTACAATTCACAGAGGTGAGCGCCGACCCAAACGGCAACATAGGATACCTCTACGATATATCCAAGCGACACCAATTGCTACAATTCGCAGAGGTGAGCGCCGACCCAAACGGCAACATAAGATACCTCTACGATATATCCAAGCGACACCAATTTTCGCAGAGGTGAGCGCCGACCCAAACGGCAACATAGGATACCTCGACGATATATCCAAGCGACACCAATTGCTACAATTCGCAGAGGTGAGCGCCGACCCGAACGGCAACATAGGATACCTCTACGATATATCCAAGCGACACCAATTTTCGCAGAGGTGAGCGCCGACCCAAACGGCAACATAAGATACCTCTACGATATATCCAAGCGACACCAATTGCTACAATTCGCAGAGGTGAACGCCGACCCGAACGGCAACATAGGATACCTCTACGATATATCCAAGCGACACCAATTGCTACAATTCGCAGAGGTGAGCGCCGACCCAAACGGCAACATAAGATACCTCTACGATATATCCAAGCGACACCAATTGCTACAATTCGCAGAGGTGAGCGCCGACCCAAACGGCAACATAGAATACCTCTACGATATTTCCAAGCGACACCAATTGCTACAATTCGCAGAGGTGAGCGCCGACCCAAACGGCAACATAAGATACCTCTACGATATATCCAAGCGACACCAATTGCTACAATTCGCAGAGGTGAGCGCCGACCCAAACGGCAACATAAGATACCTCTACGATATATCCGAGCGACACCAATTGCTACAATTCGCAGAGGTGAGCGCCGACCCAAACTGCAACATAGGATACCTCTACGATATATCCAAGCGACACCAATTGCTACAATTCGCAGAGGTGAGCGCCGACCCAAACGGCAACATAAGATACCTCTACGATATATCCAAGCGACACCAATTGCTACAATTCGCAGAGGTGAGCGCCGACCCAAACGGCAACATAAGATACCTCTACGATATATCCAAGCGACACCAATTGCTACAATTCGCAGAGGTGAGCGCCGACCCAAACGGCAACATAGGATACCTCTACGATATATCCAAGCGACACCAATTGCTACAATTCGCAGAGGTGAGCGCCGACACAAACGGCAACATAAGATACCTCTACGATATATCCAAGCGACACCAATTGCTACAATTCGCAGAGGTGAGCGCCGACCCAAACGGCAACATAAGATACCTCTACGATATATCCAAGCGACACCAATTGCTACAATTCGCAGAGGTGAGCGCCGACCCAAACGGCAACATAGGATACCTCTACGATATATCCAAGCGACACCAATTGCTACAATTCGCAGAGGTGAGCGCCGACCCAAACGGCAACATAGGATACCTCTACGATATATCCAAGCGACACCAATTGCTACAATTCGCAGAGGTGAGCGCCGACCCAAACGGCAACATAGGATACCTCTACGATATATCCAAGCGACACCAATTGCTACAATTCGCAGAGGTGAGCGCCGACCCAAACGGCAACATAAGATACCTCTACGATATATCCAAGCGACACCAATTGCTACAATTCGCAGAGGTGAGCGCCGACCCGAACGGCAACATAGGATACCTCTACGATATATCCAAGCGACACCAATTGCTACAATTCGCAGAGGTGAGCGCCGACCCAAACGGCAACATAAGATACCTCTACGATATATCCAAGCGACACCAATTGCTACAATTCGCAAAGGTGAGCGCCGACCCAAACGGCAACATAAGATACCTCTACGATATATCCAAGCGACACCAATTGCTACAATTCGCAGAGGTGAGCGCCGACCCAAACGGCAACATATGATACCTCTACGATATATCCAAGCGACACCAATTGCTACAATTCGCAGAGGTGAGCGCCGACCCAAACGGCAACATAAGACACCTCTACGATATATCCAAGCGACACCAATTGCTACAATTCGCAGAGGTGAGCGCCGACCCAAACGGCAACATAGGATACCTCTACGATATATCCAAGCGACACCAATTGCTACAATTCACAGAGGTGAGCGCCGACCCAAACGGCAACATAGGATACCTCTACGATATATCCAAGCGACACCAATTGCTACAATTCGCAGAGGTGAGCGCCGACCCAAACGGCAACATAAGATACCTCTACGATATATCCAAGCGACACCAATTGCTACAATTCGCAGAGGTGAGCGCCGACCCAAACGGCAACATAGGATACCTCTACGATATATCCAAGCGACACCAATTGCTACAATTCACAGAGGTGAGCGCCGACCCAAACGGCAACATAGGATACCTCTACGATATATCCAAGCGACACCAATTGCTACAATTCGCAGAGGTGAGCGCCGACCCAAACGGCAACATAGGATACCTCTACGATATATCCAAGCGACACCAATTGCTACAATTCGCAGAGGTGAGCGCCGACCCAAACGGCAACATAAGATACCTCTACGATATATCCAAGCGACACCAATTGCTACAATTCGCAGAGGTGAGCGCCGACCCAAACGGCAACATAAGATACCTCTACGATATATCCAAGCGACACCAATTGCTACAATTCGCAGAGGTGAGCACCGACCCAAACGGCAACATAGGATACCTCTACGATATATCCAAGCGACACCAATTGCTACAATTCGCAGAGGTGAGCGCCGACCCAAACGGCAACATAGGATACCTCTACGATATATCCAAGCGACACCAATTGCTACAATTCGCAGAGGTGAGCGCCGACCCAAACGGCAACATAAGATACCTCTACGATATATCCAAGCGACACCAATTGCTACAATTCGCAGAGGTGAGCGCCGACCCAAACGGCAACATAGGATACCTCTACGATATATCCAAGCGACACCAATTGCTACAATTCGCAGAGGTGAGCGCCGACCCAAACGGCAACATAAGATACCTCTACGATATATCCAAGCGACACCAATTGCTACAATTCGCAGAGGTGAGCGCCGACCCAAACTGCAACATAGGATACCTCTACGATATATCCAAGCGACACCAATTGCTACAATTCGCAGAGGTGAGCGCCGACCCAAACGGCAACATAAGATACCTCTACGATATATCCAAGCGACACCAATTGCTACAATTCGCAGAGGAGAGCGCCGACCCAAACGGCAACATAAGATACCTCTACGATATATCCAAGCGACACCAATTGCTACAATTCGCAGAGGTGAGCGCCGACCCAAACGGCAACATATGATACCTCTACGATATATCCAAGCGACACCAATTGCTACAATTCGCAGAGGTGAGCGCCGACCCAAACGGCAACATAAGATACCTCTACGATATATCCAAGCGACACCAATTGCTACAATTCGCAGAGGTGAGCGCCGACCCAAACGGCAACATAAGATACCTCTACGATATATCCAAGCGACACCAATTGCTACAATTCGCAGAGGTGAGCGCCGACCCAAACGGCAACATAAGATACCTCTACGATATATCCAAGCGACACCAATTGCTACAATTCGCAGAGGTGAGCGCCGACCCAAACGGCAACATAGGATACCTCTACGATATATCCAAGCGACACCAATTGCTACAATTCGCAGAGGTGAGCGCCGACCCGAACGGCAACATAGGATACCTCTACGATATATCCAAGCGACACCAATTGCTACAATTCGCAGAGGTGAGCGCCGACCCAAACGGCAACATAAGATACCTCTACGATATATCCAAGCGACACCAATTGCTACAATTCGCAGAGGTGAGCGCCGACCCAAACGGCAACATAAGATACCTCTACGATATATCCAAGCGACACCAATTGCTACAATTCGCAGAGGTGAGCGCCGACCCAAACGGCAACATAAGATACCTCTACGATATATCCAAGCGACACCAATTGCTACAATTCGCAGAGGTGAGCATATATATGAAACTTTCGCCCCTGTGGGTTCAAAAGTAAATCAAACATTGTCCCTGTTCTCTGGCATGAAGCTATAGCAGACAGAAAGAAAGAAGAAATCGTGAGTGCAATGTTTAAATTCTTGTCTTCTTATGGTGAAGCACGAGATGCAAAAAAAATCGTATTTTGAATGGACAATTGTACATCACAAAATAAAAGCTGGACATTATTTACATTTTTTGTATCATCAAGATAAGATCAAAGAACCACAAAAAGATGAAATTATATACAGCATTGATTTGCAGAAGGTCATAATGCTCCCAAGGCTGGACATGTTCAAAAATGTTATTTTTTCACAACGTTTATCAGTATACAGTGTACAGATTACTCGGCATGGGGCGGCTGTCCGGAGTGTCCGGGGATTCCTCCAGGAGGATGGAGGACTTTAGATGTGAGCGCCGACCCAAACGGCAACATAGGATACCTCTACGATATATCCAAGCGACATCAATTGCTACAATTCGCAGAGGTGAGCGCCGACCCAAACGGCAACATAAGATACCTCTACGATATATCCAAGCGACACCAATTTTCGCAGAGGTGAGCGCCGACCCAAACGGCAACATAGGATACCTCGACGATATATCCAAGCGACACCAATTGCTACAATTCGCAGAGGTGAGCGCCGACCCGAACGGCAACATAGGATACCTCTACGATATATCCAAGCGACACCAATTTTCGCAGAGGTGAGCGCCGACCCAAACGGCAACATAAGATACCTCTACGATATATCCAAGCGACACCAATTGCTACAATTCGCAGAGGTGAGCGCCGACCCAAACGGCAACATAGGATACCTCTACGATATATCCAAGCGACACCAATTGCTACAATTCGCAGAGGTGAGCGCCGACCCAAACGGCAACATAAGATACCTCTACGATATATCCAAGCGACACCAATTGCTACAATTCGCAGAGGTGAGCGCCGACCCAAACGGCAACATAAGATACCTCTACGATATATCCAAGCGACACCAATTTTCGCAGAGGTGAGCGCCGACCCAAACGGCAACATAGGATACCTCGACGATATATCCAAGCGACACCAATTGCTACAATTCGCAGAGGTGAGCGCCGACCCGAACGGCAACATAGGATACCTCTACGATATATCCAAGCGACACCAATTTTCGCAGAGGTGAGCGCCGACCCAAACGGCAACATAAGATACCTCTACGATATATCCAAGCGACACCAATTGCTACAATTCGCAGAGGTGAGCGCCGACCCAAACGGCAACATAGGATACCTCTACGATATATCCAAGCGACACCAATTGCTACAATTCGCAGAGGTGAGCGCCGACCCAAACGGCAACATAAGATACCTCTACGATATATCCAAGCGACACCAATTGCTACAATTCGCAGAGGTGAGCGCCGACCCAAACGGCAACATAGGATACCTCTACGATATATCCAAGCGACACCAATTGCTACAATTCGCAGAGGTGAGCGCCGACCCAAACGGCAACATAAGATACCTCTACGATATATCCAAGCGACACCAATTGCTACAATTCGCAGAGGTGAGCGCCGACCCAAACGGCAACATAAGATACCTCTACGATATATCCAAGCGACACCAATTGCTACAATTCGCAGAGGTGAACGCCGACCCGAACGGCAACATAGGATACCTCTACGATATATCCAAGCGACACCAATTGCTACAATTCGCAGAGGTGAGCGCCGACCCAAACGGCAACATAAGATACCTCTACGATATATCCAAGCGACACCAATTGCTACAATTCGCAGAGGTGAGCGCCGACTCAAACGGCAACATAGGATACCTCTACGATATTTCCAAGCGACACCAATTGCTACAATTCGCAGAGGTGAGCGCCGACCCAAACGGCAACATAAGATACCTCTACGATATATCCAAGCGACACCAATTGCTACAATTCGCAGAGGTGAGCGCCGACCCAAACGGCAACATAGGATACCTCTACGATATATCCAAGCGACACCAATTGCTACAATTCGCAGAGGTGAGCGCCGACCCAAACGGCAACATAAGATACCTCTACGATATATCCAAGCGACACCAATTGCTACAATTCGCAGAGGTGAGCGCCGACCCGAACGGCAACATAGGATACCTCTACGATATATCCAAGCGACACCAATTGCTACAATTCGCAGAGGTGAGCGCCGACCCAAACGGCAACATAAGATACCTCTACGATATATCCAAGCGACACCAATTGCTACAATTCGCAAAGGTGAGCGCCGACCCAAACGGCAACATAGGATACCTCTACGATATATCCAAGCGACACCAATTGCTACAATTCGCAGAGGTGAGCGCCGACCCAAACGGCAACATAAGATACCTCTACGATATATCCAAGCGACACCAATTGCTACAATTCGCAGAGGTGAGCGCCGACCCAAACGGCAACATAGGATACCTCTACGATATATCCAAGCGACACCAATTGCTACAATTCACAGAGGTGAGCGCCGACCCAAATGGCAACATAGGATACCTCTACGATATATCCAAGCGACACCAATTGCTACAATTCGCAGAGGTGAGCGCCGACCCAAACGGCAACATAGGATACCTCTACGATATATCCAAGCGACACCAATTGCTACAATTCGCAGAGGTGAGCGCCGACCCAAACGGCAACATAAGATACCTCTACGATATATCCAAGCGACACCAATTGCTACAATTCGCAGAGGTGAGCGCCGACCCAAACGGCAACATAAGATACCTCTACGATATATCCAAGCGACACCAATTGCTACAATTCGCAGAGGTGAGCACCGACCCAAACGGCAACATAGGATACCTCTACGATATATCCAAGCGACACCAATTGCTACAATTCGCAGAGGTGAGCGCCGACCCAAACGGCAACATAAGATACCTCTACGATATATCCAAGCGACACCAATTGCTACAATTCGCAGAGGTGAGCGCCGACCCAAACTGCAACATAGGATACCTCTACGATATATCCAAGCGACACCAATTGCTACAATTCGCAGAGGTGAGCGCCGACCCAAACGGCAACATAAGATACCTCTACGATATATCCAAGCGACACCAATTGCTACAATTCGCAGAGGAGAGCGCCGACCCAAACGGCAACATAAGATACCTCTACGATATATCCAAGCGACACCAATTGCTACAATTCGCAGAGGTGAGCGCCGACCCAAACGGCAACATATGATACCTCTACGATATATCCAAGCGACACCAATTGCTACAATTCGCAGAGGTGAGCGCCGACCCAAACGGCAACATAAGATACCTCTACGATATATCCAAGCGACACCAATTGCTACAATTCGCAGAGGTGAGCGCCGACCCAAACGGCAACATAAGATACCTCTACGATATATCCAAGCGACACCAATTGCTACAATTCGCAGAGGAGAGCGCCGACCCAAACGGCAACATAAGATACCTCTACGATATATCCAAGCGACACCAATTGCTACAATTCGCAGAGGTGAGCGCCGACCCAAACGGCAACATAGGATACCTCTACGATATATCCAAGCGACACCAATTGCTACAATTCGCAGAGGTGAGCGCCGACCCAAACGGCAACATAGGATACCTCTACGATATATCCAAGCGACACCAATTGCTACAATTCGCAGAGGTGAGCGCCGACCCAAACGGCAACATAAGATACCTCTACGATATATCCAAGCGACACCAATTGCTACAATTCGCAGAGGTGAGCGCCGACCCGAACGGCAACATAGGATACCTCTACGATATATCCAAGCGACACCAATTGCTACAATTCGCAGAGGTGAGCGCCGACCCAAACGGCAACATAAGATACCTCTACGATATATCCAAGCGACACCAATTGCTACAATTCGCAAAGGTGAGCGCCGACCCAAACGGCAACATAGGATACCTCTACGATATATCCAAGCGACACCAATTGCTACAATTCGCAGAGGTGAGCGCCGACCCAAACGGCAACATAAGATACCTCTACGATATATCCAAACGACACCAATTGCTACAATTCGCAGAGGTGAGCGCCGACCCAAACGGCAACATAAGATACCTCTACGATATATCCAAGCGACACCAATTGCTACAATTCGCAGAGGTGAGCGCCGACCCAAACGGCAACATAGGATACCTCTACGATATATCCAAGCGACACCAATTGCTACAATTCACAGAGGTGAGCGCCGACCCAAACGGCAACATAGGATACCTCTACGATATATCCAAGCGACACCAATTGCTACAATTCGCAGAGGTGAGCGCCGACCCAAACGGCAACATAAGATACCTCTACGATATATCCAAGCGACACCAATTGCTACAATTCGCAGAGGTGAGCGCCGACCCAAACGGCAACATAGGATACCTCTACGATATATCCAAGCGACACCAATTGCTACAATTCACAGAGGTGAGCGCCGACCCAAACGGCAACATAGGATACCTCTACGATATATCCAAGCGACACCAATTGCTACAATTCGCAGAGGTGAGCGCCGACCCAAACGGCAACATAGGATACCTCTACGATATATCCAAGCGACACCAATTGCTACAATTCGCAGAGGTGAGCGCCGACCCAAACGGCAACATAAGATACCTCTACGATATATCCAAGCGACACCAATTGCTACAATTCGCAGAGGTGAGCGCCGACCCAAACGGCAACATAAGATACCTCTACGATATATCCAAGCGACACCAATTGCTACAATTCGCAGAGGTGAGCGCCGACCCAAACGGCAACATAGGATACCTCTACGATATATCCAAGCGACACCAATTGCTACAATTCGCAGAGGTGAGCGCCGACCCGAACGGCAACATAGGATACCTCTACGATATATCCAAGCGACACCAATTGCTACAATTCGCAGAGGTGAGCGCCGACCCAAACGGCAACATAAGATACCTCTACGATATATCCAAGCGACACCAATTGCTACAATTCGCAGAGGTGAGCGCCGACCCAAACGGCAACATAAGATACCTCTACGATATATCCAAGCGACACCAATTGCTACAATTCGCAGAGGTGAGCGCCGACCCAAACGGCAACATAAGATACCTCTACGATATATCCAAGCGACACCAATTGCTACAATTCGCAGAGGTGAGCATATATATGAAACTTTCGCCCCTGTGGGTTCAAAAGTAAATCAAACATTGTCCCTGTTCTCTGGCATGAAGCTATAGCAGACAGAAAGAAAGAAGAAATCGTGAGTGCAATGTTTAAATTCTTGTCTTCTTATGGTGAAGCACGAGATGCAAAAAAAATCGTATTTTGAATGGACAATTGTACATCACAAAATAAAAGCTGGACATTATTTACATTTTTTGTATCATCAAGATAAGATCAAAGAACCACAAAAAGATGAAATTATATACAGCATTGATTTGCAGAAGGTCATAATGCTCCCAAGGCTGGACATGTTCAAAAATGTTATTTTTTCACAACGTTTATCAGAAAACAGTGTACAGATTACTCGGCATGGGGCGGCTGTCCGGAGTGTCCGGGGATTCCTCCAGGAGGATGGAGGACTTTAGATGTGAGCGCCGACCCAAACGGCAACATAGGATACCTCTACGATATATCCAAGCGACATCAATTGCTACAATTCGCAGAGGTGAGCGCCGACCCAAACGGCAACATAAGATACCTCTACGATATATCCAAGCGACACCAATTTTCGCAGAGGTGAGCGCCGACCCAAACGGCAACATAGGATACCTCGACGATATATCCAAGCGACACCAATTGCTACAATTCGCAGAGGTGAGCGCCGACCCGAACGGCAACATAGGATACCTCTACGATATATCCAAGCGACACCAATTTTCGCAGAGGTGTGCGCCGACCCAAACGGCAACATAAGATACCTCTACGATATATCCAAGCGACACCAATTGCTACAATTCGCAGAGGTGAGCGCCGACCCAAACGGCAACATAGGATACCTCTACGATATATCCAAGCGACACCAATTGCTACAATTCGCAGAGGTGAGCGCCGACCCAAACGGCAACATAAGATACCTCTACGATATATCCAAGCGACACCAATTGCTACAATTCGCAGAGGTGAGCGCCGACCCAAACGGCAACATAAGATACCTCTACGATATATCCAAGCGACACCAATTTTCGCAGAGGTGAGCGCCGACCCAAACGGCAACATAGGATACCTCGACGATATATCCAAGCGACACCAATTGCTACAATTCGCAGAGGTGAGCGCCGACCCGAACGGCAACATAGGATACCTCTACGATATATCCAAGCGACACCAATTTTCGCAGAGGTGAGCGCCGACCCAAACGGCAACATAAGATACCTCTACGATATATCCAAGCGACACCAATTGCTACAATTCGCAGAGGTGAGCGCCGACCCAAACGGCAACATAGGATACCTCTACGATATATCCAAGCGACACCAATTGCTACAATTCGCAGAGGTGAGCGCCGACCCAAACGGCAACATAAGATACCTCTACGATATATCCAAGCGACACCAATTGCTACAATTCGCAGAGGTGAGCGCCGACCCAAACGGCAACATAGGATACCTCTACGATATATCCAAGCGACACCAATTGCTACAATTCGCAGAGGTGAGCGCCGACCCAAACGGCAACATAAGATACCTCTACGATATATCCAAGCGACACCAATTGCTACAATTCGCAGAGGTGAGCGCCGACCCAAACGGCAACATAAGATACCTCTACGATATATCCAAGCGACACCAATTGCTACAATTCGCAGAGGTGAACGCCGACCGAACGGCAACATAGGATACCTCTACGATATATCCAAGCGACACCAATTGCTACAATTCGCAGAGGTGAGCGCCGACCCAAACGGCAACATAAGATACCTCTACGATATATCCAAGCGACACCAATTGCTACAATTCGCAGAGGTGAGCGCCGACCCAAACGGCAACATAGGATACCTCTACGATATTTCCAAGCGACACCAATTGCTACAATTCGCAGAGGTGAGCGCCGACCCAAACGGCAACATAAGATACCTCTACGATATATCCAAGCGACACCAATTGCTACAATTCGCAGAGGTGAGCGCCGACCCAAACGGCAACATAAGATACCTCTACGATATATCCACGCGACACCAATTGCTACAATTCGCAGAGGTGAGCGCCGACCCAAACGGCAACATAGGATACCTCTACGATATATCCAAGCGACACCAATTGCTACAATTCGCAGAGGTGAGCGCCGACCCAAACGGCAACATAAGATACCTCTACGATATATCCAAGCGACACCAATTGCTACAATTCGCAGAGGTGAGCGCCGACCCAAACGGCAACATAAGATACCTCTACGATATATCCAAGCGACACCAATTGCTACAATTCGCAGAGGTGAGCGCCGACCCAAACGGCAACATAGGATACCTCTACGATATATCCAAGCGACACCAATTGCTACAATTCGCAGAGGTGAGCGCCGACACAAACGGCAACATAAGATACCTCTACGATATATCCAAGCGACACCAATTGCTACAATTCGCAGAGGTGAGCGCCGACCCAAACGGCAACATAAGATACCTCTACGATATATCCAAGCGACACCAATTGCTACAATTCGCAGAGGTGAGCGCCGACCCAAACGGCAACATAGGATACCTCTACGATATATCCAAGCGACACCAATTGCTACAATTCGCAGAGGTGAGCGCCGACCCAAACGGCAACATAGGATACCTCTACGATATATCCAAGCGACACCAATTGCTACAATTCGCAGAGGTGAGCGCCGACCCAAACGGCAACATAGGATACCTCTACGATATATCCAAGCGACACCAATTGCTACAATTCGCAGAGGTGAGCGCCGACCCAAACGGCAACATAAGATACCTCTACGATATATCCAAGCGACACCAATTGCTACAATTCGCAGAGGTGAGCGCCGACCCGAACGGCAACATAGGATACCTCTACGATATATCCAAGCGACACCAATTGCTACAATTCGCAGAGGTGAGCGCCGACTCAAACGGCAACATAAGATACCTCTACGATATATCCAAGCGACACCAATTGCTACAATTCGCAAAGGTGAGCGCCGACCCAAACGGCAACATAGGATACCTCTACGATATATCCAAGCGACACCAATTGCTACAATTCGCAGAGGTGAGCGCCGACCCAAACGGCAACATAAGATACCTCTACGATATATCCAAGCGACACCAATTGCTACAATTCGCAGAGGTGAGCGCCGACCCAAACGGCAACATAGGATACCTCTACGATATATCCAAGCGACACCAATTGCTACAATTCACAGAGGTGAGCGCCGACCCAAATGGCAACATAGGATACCTCTACGATATATCCAAGCGACACCAATTGCTACAATTCGCAGAGGTGAGCGCCGACCCAAACGGCAACATAGGATACCTCTACGATATATCCAAGCGACACCAATTGCTACAATTCGCAGAGGTGAGCGCCGACCCAAACGGCAACATAAGATACCTCTACGATATATCCAAGCGACACCAATTGCTACAATTCGCAGAGGTGAGCGCCGACCCAAACGGCAACATAAGATACCTCTACGATATATCCAAGCGACACCAATTGCTACAATTCGCAGAGGTGAGCACCGACCCAAACGGCAACATAGGATACCTCTACGATATATCCAAGCGACACCAATTGCTACAATTCGCAGAGGTGAGCGCCGACCCAAACGGCAACATAAGATACCCTCTACGATATATCCAAGCGACACCAATTGCTACAATTCGCAGAGGTGAGCGCCGACCCAAACTGCAACATAGGATACCTCTACGATATATCCAAGCGACACCAATTGCTACAATTCGCAGAGGTGAGCGCCGACCCAAACGGCAACATAAGATACCTCTACGATATATCCAAGCGACACCAATTGCTACAATTCGCAGAGGAGAGCGCCGACCCAAACGGCAACATAAGATACCTCTACGATATATCCAAGCGACACCAATTGCTACAATTCGCAGAGGTGAGCGCCGACCCAAACGGCAACATATGATACCTCTACGATATATCCAAGCGACACCAATTGCTACAATTCGCAGAGGTGAGCGCCGACCCAAACGGCAACATAAGATACCTCTACGATATATCCAAGCGACACCAATTGCTACAATTCGCAGAGGTGAGCGCCGACCCAAACGGCAACATAAGATACCTCTACGATATATCCAAGCGACACCAATTGCTACAATTCGCAGAGGTGAGCGCCGACCCAAACGGCAACATAAGATACCTCTACGATATATCCAAGCGACACCAATTGCTACAATTCGCAGAGGTGAGCGCCGACCCAAACGGCAACATAGGATACCTCTACGATATATCCAAGCGACACCAATTGCTACAATTCGCAGAGGTGAGCGCCGACCCAAACGGCAACATAGGATACCTCTACGATATATCCAAGCGACACCAATTGCTACAATTCGCAGAGGTGAGCGCCGACCCAAACGGCAACATAAGATACTCTACGATATATCCAAGCGACACCAATTGCTACAATTCGCAGAGGTGAGCGCCGACCCGAACGGCAACATAGGATACCTCTACGATATATCCAAGCGACACCAATTGCTACAATTCGCAGAGGTGAGCGCCGACCCAAACGGCAACATAAGATACCTCTACGATATATCCAAGCGACACCAATTGCTACAATTCGCAAAGGTGAGCGCCGACCCAAACGGCAACATAGGATACCTCTACGATATATCCAAGCGACACCAATTGCTACAATTCGCTGAGGTGAGCGCCGACCCAAACGGCAACATAAGATACCTCTACGATATATCCAAACGACACCAATTGCTACAATTCGCAGAGGTGAGCGCCGACCTAAACGGCAACATAAGATACCTCTACGATATATCCAAGCGACACCAATTGCTACAATTCGCAGAGGTGAGCGCCGACCCAAACGGCAACATAAGATACCTCTACGATATATCCAAGCGACACCAATTGCTACAATTCGCAGAGGTGAGCATATATATGAAACTTTCGCCCCTGTGGGTTCAAAAGTAAATCAAACATTGTCCTGTTCTCTGGCATGAGCTATAGCAGACAGAAAGAAAGAAGAAATCGTGAGTGCAATGTTTAAATTCTTGTCTTCTTATGGTGAAGCACGAGATGCAAAAAAAATCGTATTTTGAATGGACAATTGTACATCACAAAATAAAAGCTGGACATTATTTACATTTTTTGTATCATCAAGATAAGATCAAAGAACCACAAAAAGATGAAATTATATACAGCATTGATTTGCAGAAGGTCATAATGCTCCAAGGCTGGACATGTTCAAAAATGTTATTTTTTCACAACGTTTATCAGTATACAGTGTACAGATTACTCGGCATGGGGCGGCTGTCCGGAGTGTCCGGGGATTCCTCCAGGAGGATGGAGGACTTTAGATGTGAGCGCCGACCCAAACGGCAACATATGATACCTCTACGATATATCCAAGCGACACCAATTGCTACAATTCGCAGAGGTGAGCGCCGACCCAAACGGCAACATAAGATACCTCTACGATATATCCAAGCGACACCAATTGCTACAATTCGCAGAGGTGAGCGCCGACCCAAACGGCAACATAAGATACCTCTACGATATATCCAAGCGACACCAATTGCTACAATTCGCAGAGGTGAGCGCCGACCCAAACGGCAACATAAGATACCTCTACGATATATCCAAGCGACACCAATTGCTACAATTCGCAGAGGTGAGCGCCGACCCAAACGGCAACATAGGATACCTCTACGATATATCCAAGCGACACCAATTGCTACAATTCGCAGAGGTGAGCGCCGACCCGAACGGCAACATAGGATACCTCTACGATATATCCAAGCGACACCAATTGCTACAATTCGCAGAGGTGAGCGCCGACCCAAACGGCAACATAAGATACCTCTACGATATATCCAAGCGACACCAATTGCTACAATTCGCAGAGGTGAGCGCCGACCCAAACGGCAACATAGATACCTCTACGATATATCCAAGCGACACCAATTGCTACAATTCGCAGAGGTGAGCGCCGACCCAAACGGCAACATAAGATACCTCTACGATATATCCAAGCGACACCAATTGCTACAATTCGCAGAGGTGAGCATATATATGAAACTTTCGCCCCTGTGGGTTCAAAAGTAAATCAAACATTGTCCCTGTTCTCTGGCATGAAGCTATAGCAGACAGAAAGAAAGAAGAAATCGTGAGTGCAATGTTTAAATTCTTGTCTTCTTATGGTGAAGCACGAGATGCAAAAAAAATCGTATTTTGAATGGACAATTGTACATCACAAAATAAAAGCTGGACATTATTTACATTTTTTGTATCATCAAGATAAGATCAAAGAACCACAAAAAGATGAAATTATATACAGCATTGATTTGCAGAAGGTCATAATGCTCCCAAGGCTGGACATGTTCAAAATGTTATTTTTTCACAACGTTTATCAGTATACAGTGTACAGATTACTCGGCATGGGGCGGCTGTCCGGAGTGTCCGGGATTCCTCCAGGAGGATGGAGGACTTTAGATGTGAGCGCCGACCCAAACGGCAACATAGGATACCTCTACGATATATCCAAGCGACATCAATTGCTACAATTCGCAGAGGTGAGCGCCGACCCAAACGGCAACATAAGATACCTCTACGATATATCCAAGCGACACCAATTTTCGCAGAGGTGAGCGCCGACCCAAACGGCAACATAGGATACCTCGACGATATATCCAAGCGACACCAATTGCTACAATTCGCAGAGGTGAGCGCCGACCGAACGGCAACATAGGATACCTCTACGATATATCCAAGCGACACCAATTTTCGCAGAGGTGAGCGCCGACCCAAACGGCAACATAAGATACCTCTACGATATATCCAAGCGACACCAATTGCTACAATTCGCAGAGGTGAGCGCCGACCCAAACGGCAACATAGGATACCTCTACGATATATCCAAGCGACACCAATTGCTACAATTCGCAGAGGTGAGCGCCGACCCAAACGGCAACATAAGATACCTCTACGATATATCCAAGCGACACCAATTGCTACAATTCGCAGAGGTGAGCGCCGACCCAAACGGCAACATAAGATACCTCTACGATATATCCAAGCGACACCAATTTTCGCAGAGGTGAGCGCCGACCCAAACGGCAACATAGGATACCTCGACGATATATCCAAGCGACACCAATTGCTACAATTCGCAGAGGTGAGCGCCGACCCGAACGGCAACATAGGATACCTCTATGATATATCCAAGCGACACCAATTTTCGCAGAGGTGAGCGCCGACCCAAACGGCAACATAAGATACCTCTACGATATATCCAAGCGACACCAATTGCTACAATTCGCAGAGGTGAGCGCCGACCCAAACGGCAACATAGGATACCTCTACGATATATCCAAGCGACACCAATTGCTACAATTCGCAGAGGTGAGCGCCGACCCAAACGGCAACATAAGATACCTCTACGATATATCCAAGCGACACCAATTGCTACAATTCGCAGAGGTGAGCGCCGACCCAAACGGCAACATAGGATACCTCTACGATATATCCAAGCGACACCAATTGCTACAATTCGCAGAGGTGAGCGCCGACCCAAACGGCAACATAAGATACCTCTACGATATATCCAAGCGACACCAATTGCTACAATTCGCAGAGGTGAGCGCCGACCCAAACGGCAACATAAGATACCTCTACGATATATCCAAGCGACACAATTGCTACAATTCGCAGAGGTGACGCCGACCCGAACGGCAACATAGGATACCTCTACGATATATCCAAGCGGACACCAATTGCTACAATTCGCAGAGGTGAGCGCCGACCCAAACGGCAACATAAGATACCTCTACGATATATCCAAGCGACACCAATTGCTACAATTCGCAGAGGTGAGCGCCGACCCAAACGGCAACATAGGATACCTCTACGATATTTCCAAGCGACACCAATTGCTACAATTCGCAGAGGTGAGCGCCGACCCAAACGGCAACATAAGATACCTCTACGATATATCCAAGCGACACCAATTGCTACAATTCGCAGAGGTGAGCGCCGACCCAAACGGTAACATAAGATACCTCTACGATATATCCAAGCGACACAATTGCTACAATTCGCAGAGGTGAGCGCCGACCCAAACGGCAACATAGGATACCTCTACGATATATCCAAGCGACACCAATTGCTACAATTCGCAGAGGTGAGCGCCGACCCAAACGGCAACATAAGATACCTCTACGATATATCCAAGCGACACCAATTGCTACAATTCGCAGAGGTGAGCGCCGACCCAAACGGCAACATAAGATACCTCTACGATATATCCAAGCGACACCAATTGCTACAATTCGCAGAGGTGAGCGCCGACCCAAACGGCAACATAGGATACCTCTACGATATATCCAAGCGACACCAATTGCTACAATTCGCAGAGGTGAGCGCCGACACAAACGGCAACATAAGATACCTCTACGATATATCCAAGCGACACCAATTGCTACAATTCGCAGAGGTGAGCGCCGACCCAAACGGCAACATAAGATACCTCTACGATATATCCAAGCGACACCAATTGCTACAATTCGCAGAGGTGAGCGCCGACCCAAACGGCAACATAGGATACCTCTACGATATATCCAAGCGACACCAATTGCTACAATTCGCAGAGGTGAGCGCCGACCCAAACGGCAACATAGGATACCTCTACGATATATCCAAGCGACACCAATTGCTACAATTCGCAGAGGTGAGCGCCGACCCAAACGGCAACATAGGATACCTCTACGATATATCCAAGCGACACCAATTGCTACAATTCGCAGAGGTGAGCATATATATGAAACTTTCGCCCCTGTGGGTTCAAAAGTAAATCAAACATTGTCCCTGTTCTCTGGCATGAAGCTATAGCAGACAGAAAGAAAGAAGAAATCGTGAGTGCAATGTTTAAATTCTTGTCTTCTTATGGTGAAGCACGAGATGCAAAAAAAATCGTATTTTGAATGGACAATTGTACATCACAAAATAAAAGCTGGACATTATTTACATTTTTTGTATCATCAAGATAAGATCAAAGAACCACAAAAAGATGAAATTATATACAGCATTGATTTGCAGAAGGTCATAATGCTCCCAAGGCTGGACATGTTCAAAAATGTTATTTTTCACAACGTTTATCAGTATACAGTGTACAGATTACTCGGCATGGGGCGGCTGTCCGGAGTGTCCGGGGATTCCTCCAGGAGGATGGAGGACTTTAGATGTGAGCGCCGACCCAAACGGCAACATAGGGATACCTCTACGATATATCCAAGCGACATCAATTGCTACAATTCGCAGAGGTGAGCGCCGACCCAAACGGCAACATAAGATACCTCTACGATATATCCAAGCGACACCAATTTTCGCAGAGGTGAGCGCCGACCCAAACGGCAACATAGGATACCTCGACGATATATCCAAGCGAACACCAATTGCTACAATTCGCAGAGGTGAGCGCCGACCCGAACGGCAACATAGGATACCTCTACGATATATCCAAGCGACACCAATTTTCGCAGAGGTGTGCGCCGACCCAAACGGCAACATAAGATACCTCTACGATATATCCAAGCGACACCAATTGCTACAATTCGCAGAGGTGAGCGCCGACCCAAACGGCAACATAGGATACCTCTACGATATATCCAAGCGACACCAATTGCTACAATTCGCAGAGGTGAGCGCCGACCCAAACGGCAACATAAGATACCTCTACGATATATCCAAGCGACACCAATTGCTACAATCGCAGAGGTGAGCGCCGACCCAAACGGCAACATAAGATACCTCTACGATATATCCAAGCGACACCAATTTTCGCAGAGGTGAGCGCCGACCCAAACGGCAACATAGGATACCTCGACGATATATCCAAGCGACACCAATTGCTACAATTCGCAGAGGTGAGCGCCGACCCGAACGGCAACATAGGATACCTCTACGATATATCCAAGCGACACCATTTTCGCAGAGGTGAGCGCCGACCCAAACGGCAACATAAGATACCTCTACGATATATCCAAGCGACACCAATTGCTACAATTCGCAGAGGTGAGCGCCGACCCAAACGGCAACATAGGATACCTCTACGATATATCCAAGCGACACCAATTGCTACAATTCGCAGAGGTGAGCGCCGACCCAAACGGCAACATAAGATACCTCTACGATATATCCAAGCGACACCAATTGCTACAATTCGCAGAGGTGAGCGCCGACCCAAACGGCAACATAGGATACCTCTACGATATATCCAAGCGACACCAATTGCTACAATTCGCAGAGGTGAGCGCCGACCCAAACGGCAACATAAGATACCTCTACGATATATCCAAGCGACACCAATTGCTACAATTCGCAGAGGTGAGCGCCGACCCAAACGGCAACATAAGTACCTCTACGATATATCCAAGCGACACCAATTGCTACAATTCGCAGAGGTGAACGCCGACCCGAACGGCAACATAGGATACCTCTACGATATATCCAAGCGACACCAATTGCTACAATTCGCAGAGGTGAGCGCCGACCCAAACGGCAACATAAGATACCTCTACGATATATCCAAGCGACACCAATTGCTACAATTCGCAGAGGTGAGCGCCGACCCAAACGGCAACATAGGATACCTCTACGATATTTCCAAGCGACACCAATTGCTACAATTCGCAGAGGTGAGCGCCGACCCAAACGGCAACATAAGATACCTCTACGATATATCCAAGCGACACCAATTGCTACAATTCGCAGAGGTGAGCGCCGACCCAACGGCAACATAAGATACCTCTACGATATATCCACGCGACACCAATTGCTACAATTCGCAGAGGTGAGCGCCGACCCAAACGGCAACATAGGATACCTCTACGATATATCCAAGCGACACCAATTGCTACAATTCGCAGAGGTGAGCGCCGACCCAAACGGCAACATAAGATACCTCTACGATATATCCAAGCGACACCAATTGCTACAATTCGCAGAGGTGAGCGCCGACCCAAACGGCAACATAAGATACCTCTACGATATATCCAAGCGACACCAATTGCTACAATTCGCAGAGGTGAGCGCCGACCCAAACGGCAACATAGGATACCTCTACGATATATCCAAGCGACACCAATTGCTACAATTCGCAGAGGTGAGCGCCGACACAAACGGCAACATAAGATACCTCTACGATATATCCAAGCGACACCAATTGCTACAATTCGCAGAGGTGAGCGCCGACCCAAACGGCAACATAAGATACCTCTACGATATATCAAGCGACACCAATTGCTACAATTCGCAGAGGTGAGCGCCGACCCAAACGGCAACATAGGATACCTCTACGATATATCCAAGCGACACCAATTGCTACAATTCGCAGAGGTGAGCGCCGACCCAAACGGCAACATAGGATACCTCTACGATATATCCAAGCGACACCAATTGCTACAATTCGCAGAGGTGAGCGCCGACCCAAACGGCAACATAGGATACCTCTACGATATATCCAAGCGACACCAATTGCTACAATTCGCAGAGGTGAGCGCCGACCCAAACGGCAACATAAGATACCTCTACGATATATCCAAGCGACAACCAATTGCTACAATTCGCAGAGGTGAGCGCCGACCCGAACGGCAACATAGGATACCTCTACGATATATCCAAGCGACACCAATTGCTACAATTCGCAGAGGTGAGCGCCGACCCAAACGGCAACATAAGATACCTCTACGATATATCCAAGCGACACCAATTGCTACAATTCGCAAAGGTGAGCGCCGACCCAAACGGCAACATAGGATACCTCTACGATATATCCAAGCGACACCAATTGCTACAATTCGCAGAGGTGAGCGCCGACCCAAACGGCAACATAAGATACCTCTACGATATATCCAAGCGACACCAATTGCTACAATTCGCAGAGGTGAGCGCCGACCCAAACGGCAACATAGGATACCTCTACGATATATCCAAGCGACACCAATTGCTACAATTCACAGAGGTGAGCGCCGACCCAAATGGCAACATAGGATACCTCTACGATATATCCAAGCGACACCAATTGCTACAATTCGCAGAGGTGAGCGCCGACCCAAACGGCAACAT